>JAVDPK010017276.1:0-13654 GCA_034780415.1 Cichlasoma orientale | reverse complement strand
TGTGTGTGTGTGTGTGTGTGTGTGTGTGTGTGTGTGTGTGTGTGTGTGTGTGGAAATATCTACTGTATATAGATGTGTAGCAGCATAGGAGGTAGAGCGGCTCATCCACTAATTGCAAGGTCAGGGGATTTGATCCTCAGCTCCTCCAGTCTGCATGACAAAATGCCCTTGAGCAACACACTGAACAAAAAAAAAAAAAAAAAACCTGTCTCCGATACATCCATCAGTGTGTGTGAAATGTAATTTAAAAAAACAAAAAAAAAACAATAGTTATGGCTTGTAGTGCAAAGTGATTTGAGTGTTCACTAAGAGCAGAAAAGCATTCTATAAATTAAGTTACTTTAATAATTTCTGTTCCTGTGCTGCATGGGAGCTTCCACTGTGTCTCTGACATGTCTGCAGCACGATAATTAACTCCAGTCAGACACTCTGTCACTCAGACCTGCAGCACATGCGTCTCACAAAAGCATCACATCACATGCAGAAACATCTACCCACGCATTTTCAAACAAATGTGCACCCATGCAAGAAGTAGTATAGTATACACACACTATGCTGGCTACATATGAGTGTCTAAGGCAGGGATGTCAAACTCATTTCATGTAGTAGGCCACATACAGCCCACTTTGATCTGAAGTGGGCCAAATCAGCGAAACTCCCCATTCTGTCAGTGTAAAGATGTTTAAATAGACATTTAATCCCTATTAATATAAGAAAAAGAAGTGTAAATTCAACAGTGCGTCTCAGTTTTTCTACACGATAAAGAAATGCTACTGTAGCTATGTAAATGAAAGAAATCCGTCAGCATGAATCAAAAAATGTGTAAAATTACAGAAAATGTTCTGGTAGCTCACTGCCCAGATGTAATTCACATGAATTCACAGAAAATGCTGTGGGCATTTTGGCAGTGGGGGAGGTCTTTATCAGTAGTCAAAGCTGTAAAACCTGAGAAAATTCAGTTAAGTTCAAAATCCAAAGCTTTCCAGCCGACCGGATTGGAGGCTTTGCCAGGCCGATTCTGGCCCCCAGACCTTATCTTTGACACCGCTGTTCTAAGGACTACGCCTCTGACATAATTTAAATGGACTGGTTCTTATATAGTGCTTTTTTACTCTGCTAGAGCACTCAAAGTGCTTTTTACTACAAGCCTCATTCACTCATTCACACACAAAAAGCGCTTACACGTTTTTCTAAGTGTAAGTGCTTTCTATCTAACATTCATACACATTCACACTGATGAATGCATTGGGAGCAACTCAGGGTTCAGTATCTTGCCCAAGGATAATTTGGAATTGGCACGCAGACTGAAGCAGCCAGGGATCGAACCACCAACCGATTAGTTGACGACCTGCTCTACCTCCTGAGGCACAGCCACCCCGCCTCAGTGCATTTATCATCTGCTTTTGACTTCCCAGCTCTTCATCTCGTCTGGTTTGCGATCTGGCCACTGAATAACACAAAACATTTCTGTCAGTGTTTGAATAATGCGTCAGGGTCTTTGTGTGTGTGCTGCGTCTGTGTATGCGTGTCATTCCAAAGCGCTGTGATTTCTGTTCTTGAACCAGGTTGAGATGTTTTTCCAAGTATTTTTAAGACATTTGTTCCAAGGTCCTATAGTGTATGCTCTGTTTGCCATCCAACAAAGCGAGACTCTGTGAGCTCCTGAAGTCCTAATGTGAGGCTGTTTTTGCTGTGTTTCGGATGTCACTTCTCCATGCTCAGTTCATAGCTCCTTTATTTGACACTTACTGAGTTCTTCTGTCTTCTTCTTCTTTTTCTTTTTTCTTTTTGGTTTGGTTTGGTTTTGCTACAGGCACAGAAATCGTGGATAGAAAGAGCATTCAGCAAGAGAGAATGTGTTCATATCATAGTGAGCGCCAAAGACCCCCATAGGTGAGTATACATGTATAAGGAAAATAGAAAAATCTCACTGCTTTACATCAATGTGGAGCTTGTTGTTTCACTGCTGACCTTTTAAAACGTGCAAAGTAACTTTATTTGCATCCTGGCGAGACGCTTCACACTAATGAGCCAACATACTGACATTATACATTTAAAAACACAAGTTGGGAATTAAAGGTCTTCGCCACTTCATGAAGACAGCAACATAGTCTACACTGTTCTAAAAGAGTGGTGGCTTAGTCTGTATCAAAGTACAGTTATGAGGCCTTTGTCTATATATTTTATCATCTGTGAGGCTAATAAAGGCTATCTGATCTTATCTTATCTTATCTTATAGCGCTAAAACGGGACTATAACGATAACAGCACTTTAAAACATTTTAATTTCATTTTAGAGAGACACATTCATACTTATCTCCACATTCCTTTTCATTTTCTCCTGCAATCTCACCGTCACCTTGACATTATCAAAATCATTACAGAACCTAACTTTGCTCATTTTGGGAGACAAACTCAGAGAGTGAAGTCTCCTGTATGTACAGTACTATCAGCCATCTCACACACACACAGACACACCCACTCACACACACACAGGAAATGCCACAGTTTGTTTGGTACGCAAATTTTGTATTACTAGAGGAAAACGAGTGAAAGCCAGGAGCAAGAGGAAGGGGAAAAGATGTTCCTTAAGATCAAATCAGCTCATTCTTTTTAGTCAGAGACACTTGTGCTCATGCGTGAGGAAGAGGAAGGCAAAGTACCTTTGGTAAGACATGATGGAAACATGAAGTGATAATCGCAGCCTCCTGCCTCCGTTTCTCCCCGGGCTCCCTCTTCATCCTGTAAGGTTTAAAAGCAGAATATGAAAGCAGCATTCAGCACTTGTGAATAAGAATGTACTAATGCAGTTGATAACTGCCATTTTGCTAACCCCTGAGAGGGAGAAGGAAGTAAGAGACAGGTCTGAGGAACAGAACACAAAAAGAGATGGAGCCAGAAACGTTTTACGAGAGCCCACAAATCCTTTCGTTCCTCTTGCCACATAACCTGCCCTGATTTACATTTTCCCAGAAATGTAACTAATGGAACAATTGTGATAGGTTCTTTTGATTTTAATAAGCTGTGTAAACACAGTACAGGCTTTAATTGTACCTGGCTTGCTTACAGGTGCAGACATACACCTTTTTCCTGCTTTCATATAGGTTTTGACAATCTGTGTGTGGACTTTATTGTCACTAAGTCACTAAACCTTTCTCACGTTCCCATGTTTCTGCAAGAGAACTATTGTTCAGAATGGAACAGCTCCAATTCCTGCACAATCACCTCAGTTTCAGCCGTGGAGGCAGAGCAATGCAGGCTCAAGTAAAACTGCAAACGGCCACTTGTGTGGGCTTTAATATTTGCTCGTCTGTTACTCTATGCAGGACTGTAAATCATCCTTAATAAAGAGATGAAAGTCAGACAGCAAACTATCCCTTCAGCCATGCCCACCTCTTACTGCTAGATGCATACTACGGCCGCTCTCGCGCTCGTTTCTCCCTCGACTCTCAGTCACATGCAATCTGTCTGTTATTCTCCTTTTTCCCTCTCAGTGCCACAGTACCTTTGCTCGGGGCTCATACTTCACACGATTTCAATTATTCTCTGCAAAGGACTGTGTGATATACCAGTCTTACATTTGCTCTTACTTTCTCCCCTTGTTCAGGTGCTGTTGTGGTCGTCTAATAGGTCAGCATGTGGGCTTGCCACCAGGCATCTCATCCAGTCAGAATGATAAGGCAGAGCGTTTGGCCAAGAATGACAGCCTGTCGGAGAAGTGGTCAATCAGCAAACACACACAGCTCAGCCCCACTGATGCCTTCGGCACCATTGAGTTCCAGGGAGGAGGACACTCCAACAAAGCCATGGTGACTCTCTTCACACATTCACAGTGTTGCATTTGATTAGTGTTTTCCCCTGAGCTTTATGGAACCGGTCAACATGATTGTTTTGAGCATTAGAGAACCTAAATAAAAGCAGCCACTGTTCTGTTGTTGTTTCACGCAGCACCGACCTTAGCCGCAGGCGGACTGCAGCTCGTGTTTTCGTTAAGACTTGAGAATTTTTGGTGACACATACCTGAGTGCAACATTGCAGGAAATCTATTATGTGTGGCTTCAAGAATGCATTTGTGTGCTTGCCTGGACTATGTTAAAGGCCACAGTTAACTTCCAAAGACAAGCAAGAACAGAGCAAAGGTTTTAGATATCCCAAAATACAGTCCCAAACAGTAGAAGGGAGGAGGCATTAAGCCCGCACATCTCTTTCAACCTCTGATGGAGGTGCTCCTGTGTTTAAATATCTGAGAAATATTAGAATGAGGTTCAGTACATGTTCTATTATGAAAAAAAGGGCACATAAATTGAGTATAAAGTTAGAGTAGAGCAATTATCATAGAATTTGATATCAGAAGAAGATTATAAAATCTTCAGTCAGGGGTGAAAGCTGAAAGTGCATAATGTGATCTAAAGATATTCTTCGTAGCTTCAGTAAACAGATGTAGTGTGACAGCACGGCGGCGCAGAGGAGGAAACTGTTAGATGTTTGAGTAACTAAAATAACTTTTCCTGAATGAAAAATTGTGCCAGGGCTAAAAATGGATGAATATTTGTGGAGCTTTTTTCAACTGATATATCTGATACAGTCCAAATGCAAAATGAAAACGACATTGACACGAGGACTCATCAGGGCTCATTGTGTGCCTTACGGAGAATGACAAAATGTGTCCAATCAGAAGCCTCGGAGATCACCACAGAATCAATCAAATTACTAAAATTATTGTGGAAATAATTCTTTAAAAGACTTAAGTGTTATGTGATTGCAGCAGATTGCGTTTTTGCCTGATTAATTGATCCATCCCTTAATGCGATCTGATGGTACATTTTATTCACACAGTCACAATCTATAATAACTACAGTAACAGAGTCATATCACACTTTACTGCAGCAATTTGGGGAATTCAGATGATTAAACCTAAATTATGTCTGATTTTTTATCTTTTTTTTTTTTTTTGCCAGTGTTAAATTATTCATCCAGACACATGTCAGGTTGGCTTTCTGAGGGTGCATTAGAGAGATAAACAGATGCTCCATAATGCATGTGGTTCTTCAATCATAGCAAACATCTGTTCAATACGTTTTCTAACTTGAGAAATGAAAGCCGTACGCTAAGGCACATACTGTATGAAACACTGATCCTTGTTACATGTTTCAGTTTCATAATCTTGCCCATAAAATACAGATTTGTTTTAACATAAGGTGTGTTCACATAGGTGTAGCTGTGTATCTCTGCATGTAACCCATACAGTCATGGTAAAAAGAAAGTACACCCTGGCATTTCTAAGGTTTTACATATCAAGACATAATAAAAATAAGCTCATCCGTAGCTGGTCTTGAAATGTGGTACGGTAAATACGACCTCAGATGAAGTACAAAACATTACATTTTATATCGTGTCATTATTTCTTTAACAAAAGCTAAGCCAAAATGAAAAATCACTGTATAAAAAACTAAGTATGTCCCACGATTCAGTGACTTGTAGAACCACTTTTAGCAACAATAACTTAAGGAATTTTGGCCCACTCTTCTTCACAATTTTGCTTTAATTTACTGAAGTTTGCAGGCATTCATTTATGCACAGCTCTTATAAGGTCCCAGCATTTCAATCAGGCTGAAGTCTGGACTTTGACTGGGCCATTCCAACACCTTGATTCTTTTCTTTTTTCTTTTGCTGTAGATTTGCTGCTGTTCTTCAGATCATTGTCCTATTGTATGGCCAAATTTTGGCCAAGGTTTACAGTAGCTCTCAGACAGATGGCCTCACATTTGACTCTAGAATACTTTGGTATACACAAAAGTTCATGGTCGAGTCAATGAGTCAATGACTGGTGCCCAGATCCTGTGGCTGCAAAACAAGCCCATAGTTCTTGACAGCTGGTGTGAGGTGTTTGTGCTGTTTGGTTTTCGCCAAACATGGTGTTGTGCATTATGGCCCAACATCTCCACTTGGCTTCATCTGTCCAAAGGACATTGTTCCAGAAGTCTTATGGGTTGTTCAGATGCAGCTCTGCAAACCTAGGCTGTGCTGCCATATTGTTTTTAGAGAGAAGAGGCTTTCTTTTGCCAGGCAGTCCAAGCAAGCCATACTTGTTCAGTCTTTTTGTAATTTTACTGTCATGATCTTTAACAATTAACATGTTAACTGAGGCCTGTAGAGTCTGAGATGTAGCTCTTTTTTTCCCTCCTTTTTTTTCAGTTTCTATCAGTTTTGCATAATTTGAGCTTGGAGTGAATTTGCTTTGACAGCCGCTCCTGTAAAGACTGGCAACTGTTGGAACTGGCAACTGGAATGTTTTCCACATGTGAATAATTTTCCCACTGTATAATGATGGACTGTTGTTCATCATTTGTTGTTCATCTGAGGTTGTATTTACCCAATTTTAAGACCTTCTTTTTTTTTTACTATGTTCTAGTACATAAAACCTCAGAATTGACAGAGGATGTACCTCCTTTTTATCATGACTTTATGTGTCTCGCTGACACACTTCCTTCTGTTTGCAGTACGTACGAGTGTCTTATGACACCAAGCCTGACCTGCTACTCCACCTGATGACCAAGGAGTGGCAGCTGGAACTGCCCAAGCTGCTCATCTCAGTCCACGGGGGCCTGCAGAACTTTGAATTGCAGCCCAAACTCAAGCAGGTCTTTGGCAAAGGGCTCATCAAGGCTGCCATGACAACAGGAGCCTGGATATTCACTGGAGGAGTCAACACAGGTAAACTACAGATTTTGATTTTGAAGACCAATTTAAAATCTTTCATTTAAATAGCTGTTTGAATGACTGTATGCAGGGTAAAACATATAAAATGTGGACATTTTACTTGCACAGCCTTGTTCCTTTTTATAGAAATGAAGTGGGCATTTCTAGTAGGAGTATGATGAGTGTGTTCAAGTCTTTATCATAAGTTACCAGCTATTAAATAACCATTTGTCAAGTGTGTCTGCTCTAAAGCTGTTCAGCCACTGGATTGCTGTAAAATGGCTTTGAGCACACGATGAAAACATGTCAAGTAGTCTAGACTGCTTTTTTATCACTGAAAGTCAATGAAAGGGTGGCTCATTCGGATCAAGTGTTATTATTCTTTTATTACTTGCATGAGAGAAGGGCAGAAATTAGGGCCCAGCTTTAAAGACAGCTTTTGAGAAGCATTCATATAAGGCTAAGGAAGTCACCTACTCTTAGTGCTGAGTTCTTTCTATGATTTTGGCCCAGAGCAGAATAAGACAGGAGCTCAGTCGACTGGATCTTGAATGCTGAGGTTGGAGGGGTGAAAGTGTAAAAAAAATCCAGGAGGAAACTTTCAGAGCCTGATAGCAGAAAAAACAACTGGGCAACAGTTTAAGTGGTGAAACAAGATTGGTTGAAATGACTATAGGAAAAACCAGAGTGTCAGTTGGCAGACTGGCAGCACATGAATTATTCATAAATATGCTGTTGCCATGTATATGGAAAGAGGCCTCAGTGAGTGAACTGGAGCTCTATTAAAGCTGTGAACTAGTGCACATTACACATCCATATGGTATTTTTTTTTTTCTGTGGAGTAAAATTTGTCTTATCAACTTCACTTTGGCTTCAGTAAGAGAGTTAACTGCTATTTTTTTCTTGCATTTTTTTTTAGGGAACAAAAAGAGATGCTATTTAAGCATCTTAGATTGAAGTTTGCACACTTAAAATAAGATAAAAGGTGGAACAATAATGTTTAAATAGAAGAGATAAGAACAGACAGGAAGAGATGATACAACACTGGATGATGTAGAGTGCCCACACTTGAATACAGAAAGGAATAGAAAGTAAGATTTAGTGACAGAATGGGTGCAGGAGGAGAAAAGAGGAAGAGAAAAGAGAGATGCCTAAATAATGGATGGCTGGATTGGAGGGACAGTGTGTGGAGGTGGAAAAAAGAATGAATGTCAGCTGAAGAGATGGGATAAGAGGCCCCCAGGTCTGACTGCTGCTCCCCTGAGGACAGCTACTAGAGGCCTAGAGCTACAACCTGGCTGTGTTTAAGGGGTGTGTGTGTGTGTTCAGATTCTTTTCATCTATCTCAGCAGAGTATGTAATTATTTGACTGGCTTTGCATTGATTGTGACAAAACATGTTTTTCTCTGTCCTTCTCTTAAACGCATTGAACATTCATGCGCACGTGCCCTTGTACACATGCAGGTGTGATTCGCCATGTGGGTGATGCGCTGAAAGACCACGCCTCCAAGTCACGGGGGAAGATATGCACCATTGGTATTGCTCCGTGGGGCATCGTAGAAAATCAAGAGGACCTTGTTGGCAAAGATGTAAGTCTGTGAAAAAAACGGTTTACAGAACCTGTAAAATGTAATTGACAGCTTATTCACTGAGATGCTGAGTAAGCCAATAAACACTCCTTCACAGCGAGTTGGACAGCTGGCAGAACCAAATGAGGCCCATGCTGAGTCAGCGAAATCTCTGGGAATCACTATTATGTTACTGTTAAAATTTCATCAAAATGTCCCGCACTCTGTCCCTCTGAATAAGTCAGGCAGAGCCAATTAATGTTGGTGGCTGAAATGAGATGATTAAGTGCCGAGGCTCTTTATTCATGCGTGATTGGTTTTAGCTGTCTATATATGACCAGATGAGTTTATTTCAAAGTGTCAGACAGTGTCCCAGTACAATATATAATCCAAGCTTCTGAGAAACTTCTGAGAAACTCAGTGTAATTTCAGTAGCAGTATAATGAAAGTGATGTTAATAATTATTGGATACATGACTGCGAATGCACCGCATGCACAGTATAAAAGCATTGGCAAGTCTTAATTAAAAAAATAAAAAAATAAATCAATTTAATTAACCGCTTATCCACTGTAGGGCTGCAGCGCAGATGGTTCCTATCCAAGCTGTCACAGGGCAAAAGGTGAGGTATACTAAAGAGGGGTCACGGACCACACATTAACGTAATAAGTGTGTCTTTGGGAGGAAAGCAGAGTATCTGGAGAAAATCCACACAGGTATACGGACATCGTGCCCCAAGCTGACCAGGAGGTCCAAACCAAGAATCTTCTTACTTTAAGGCAACATTTCTAACCACTGCTCTGCCACCACCACTATTTTTGTAATTATTTATTAAACAGCAAAAAAACCAAAAACAAAACATCTTTAATTAATTTGACAATATGCTTGGTATCCAAGCACTTGAGTAATCCAGTACTTTTGAAAGACTCACGAGGCAGATGTTTTTTTTTTTTTTTAAATAACCGTCAAAACTGGAGCAGAACAAATTGGATCCTACCTGTATATCATCCATGATTTCACTGCTAGTATTTTCTCTGCAATAGCCTCTCACTGCCTGTAACACTCCTTTCGGCTGCTCCCTTATTCAGAAGGGGTCACCACAGCGGATGGCTCCACATATTTGATTTGGCAGTTTTTTACACCAGGTGCCTTTCCTGACACAATCTTTCTACGGATGTCTATCTTGAACTGGGGATCTTTTGCGCCTGCACTATGGAGCCATTATAGTCTCTCACTGCTTGACAAATGCTAATGCCTTTGAAATTCTATGGCCCAGTTTGTACCATAGAGTAGCCATTAAATATCTGGAGTCTCAAAACATGAGCCAAGCTTATCCCAGATGACATCATTAGGGTTATTTTATTCAGATTTCAAAAAGCTTTGGCAAGCAATGCTCTCTTGAGGCATAAATTCAACTTTAGGTACAATAGCAAAATTTGTGAAAACCTCTTTTAATTTAAAACTCTTGAAAACAGGAGCATGCTGTAGTTTCATATTTCCTTGCTAAGAAAGCATGCTCCTATTAAAGTGTGCATGCTTTCTTTGTCAAATTGCCAGGCGCAATGTTTGCATAGCTGTTAAATATTGTCTTCTTTTGACCAGGTGGTGCGTCCATACCAGACCATGTCCAACCCGATGAGCAAGTTGACGGTTCTTAACAGTCTCCACTCCCACTTCATCCTGGCCGACAATGGCACCACAGGAAAGTATGGTGCTGAGGTCAAACTACGACGCCAGCTAGAGAAACATATCTCCCTGCAGAAGATCAACACACGTGAGTGAAATTTACTGCATCTTTCAGTCTGAGCCAAACTGACCTATTTACCCTACACTAGTGTTGGTGTTTTTAAATAATGCAGCCAGTGATAACAGCATCATGAAACTGTAATCCTTGCTTTATCGGCAACACCACCGTGGGTTAATTGGGTTCACTCTATTTTGTAGACTAAAATTATCATTACCTGCTTTATACTGAACACATGCTATCAGAAAGTGTATTTTTAGCCAGCTGGATATAACTTCAGGAGCCTTTGAAACTGCCCCTCCCTTCAGGGCCGGTTTATTTTTTTCTTTCAAAGCTTCTTGACAGCTTAGATGAACTCTTTCCTCAAATAAATCTGCTTGATAATCTGTTTTTTCTTCTTTATGGTGCCTGCATCTACCAAACCAGCTGCCAAACAAAGACATAGTGTCAAGCACAGAACTACCATACAATGTAGAAATTACTGTGCACGCATGTACATACAATAATGTATCCTTATAAACCCACCGAGGTAATGAAAAGGCCGATCAGAGTGTTTTCTGTTGTTTATTTACCTTTCTTCATACTCAAAAGTGCATGCAGCCGCTGGTTTTACTGTGCAAACAACAGTTTATTTTTTCTATATTTGTCAGCTGAATAATATTGTATTTAAAAATCATAATTTCACTGTATTTTTGTGCAGCTCTTCGTGTCTTTTTAGAATTAGTTGCACCAAAAGCACCCTGTGCTCATAGAGGGCGGGCGAGTGTAAACGCTTGTTCATGTGCTCAAAAACATAAATGTTCTTTCCTGTGTGTTTTTCAGTCGACATGTTTGCCTTTGTGCAGTGTGTTCATCCGCCACTGAGCCCTTGTCACATTGAATTTATCTGTTTTCAGTTTTCACATTATACCTTAGCTTGAAACTGAATGGATTTACATGAATACAAAATGCTTTTCTCTGCCTTTTTCTATCTCATCCTCCTATTCTGTCTCTCATACACAGACACAAGGAAAACGCAATTGCACATAAACCTCTGTGATACCCTTTAAATATTTTTCTCAATAGCCTCTCGCAGTATTGTTTTGATTGAGCCAGGAGCAAACCTGAGTCAGATAAGTGTTGTTTGCAGCCAGGGTTTATTTGTTATTACCTTCTTTTGCTGTCAGCGTAAAACCATTTTAAAATTATTTCCTCAGGGTTCGGTTGACATGAATGCAAACACTTTTTGCTTTTTGTAAAACTCAGGAAGCCGTCAGGAAGTCAGCACACTGACACAGTGTTGAGAGCAATGCCATGATCCAAATCTTCTCTTTGTCAGCACCAGTTTTATTCACTGTCAAATGTATCATTGATGTTTGCTGATAGTGAGTTTGTAAGGAAGTGTTAAATGTCATTTTTCATTCTTAGAAGAAGTCTTAACACTACCACCATCCTTCCTAATCCTCTAACTTCAAGGATTTAAGAAATATTTCTGGTGTTAAAGGAACAAAGCGGTGCACTGCGTCCATTTGTTCATCCTCCAGCCATGTGACCTATGGACTTCCCTTTGTCATCCTATGCCTGGATTAATACAAAAGGGGCTGGGAAGGCAAAGGGACGCCCAGTTGTCATGCAAGCATCTAATATACCATCTCTGATTTAAATCCTTTCTACAGCTGTTAACTTTATTTGGGTCCAAGCTGAGTACTAATATTTATAGGTGACCAGTTATTAGTTATAGGTGGCCATTGACCTGCTCACTATCCATAAACCATAAACCATGGGCTGTCTCAGAAAATAATTATTAGTGCTTGAGGCTGCACTGATAACCAGCTTCAGCTTTACTTGACGTTCAACCTGCCACTCATCCTGGCAACTCAAGACGAAGTCCTCTATCAAAGGGAATCCACAGCCTGAATCAAAATCGTAGGAAAACCTGTACTTCTACAGTATGGGCTGACTTGGCACTTTAATCTTTTTTTGGCAAAGCAAATCCAGCTTATTACATCTTACAAAAACACACACACAGGCATATATACTGTACTGGAGGTTTCTTCCTGTTCAAAAGGAGATTTTCCTTCCCACTGTCGCAAAGTGCTTGCTCACAGAGGGTCGCTTGATTGTTGGGGTTTTCTCTAGAATACTGAGGGTGTTAACCTTACAGTATAAACCATCTTGAGGCAACTGTTGTTGTGATTTACTGGAATTGACCTGAATTGAAAAAAAAGATGATAAATGTACCGTGCTGTGACAAGGTATTTACCCTCTTGCTGATTAGTTAGTCCTTTGCACATTTGTAAAAATTTGAATATTAGACAAAGATAACCTTAGTAAATACAAAATGCAGTTTTGTATTTTGTACGATGATTTCATGTATTTCATGTATGCAAACCTGGCCTTGTGTAAAAAAGTAACTGCTCCACCCGCTTGTTAATTCATTAATTAACTGTGATTAACCACATTTTTTGAAGTTCAAGTTCACATGCCACACCCAGGCCTGATTGCTGCAAGACTTGTTGAACCAATAAATCACTTAAATAGAACCTGTCAGACAAAGTGAAGTGAAAAAGCAACACATCATGCCACGATCTAAAGAAACAAAGTCATTGACATCTATCAGTCTGGAAAGGGTTACAAAGTCATTTCTAAGGCTTTGGGATTCCACTGAACCACAGTGGGATAGAGCAGTTACCTGAGACTGTAAGACCAGACTGACCAACCTGTGCACCGTCTGGATTGATTGAAAGCCTATGACTCAGTGCCTCACACATGGATCCTGGAATGCCTAGAACTATACAAGATCAACAGGACCCTAAGAGCCTTCATCAGGAATTCAATGGGGATGTGGAGAACAACACTAGAGGACAACTTTAATTCAATTGCACAAGTTCCCATCAAGTGTGGGATTTGCCAAGGAGATGCTCTGTCCCCACTGCTGTTCTGTGTAGGCCTGAACCCCCTCAGCCAGATCATTAACAAGACTGGCTACGGATACCAGCTATGGAATGGATCAAACATTAGCCACCTCCTCTACATGGATGACATCAAGCTGTATGCCAGGACTGAACAAGACATTGATTGACTGATCCACACCACTGGGATTTACAGCAATGACATCAGAATGTCATTCGGACTAGAGAAGGTAGTCAGAACCGAGGGGATTGCATTACCAGAAGGCATCATTGCAAATATCGAGGATAGCTACAAGAACCCTGGAAATCCACAGGCAAATGGGAACCATGAAATGCCGCTGGGAAAGCTGCAACCACCGAGTACCTGTAGAGAGTAAGGATCCAGTCAGTCAGCACCTACATATATATAAGAAATCAGGAAGGGGGAAATACTTTTTCACAGCACTGTAGCTATGCTTATTGTGCAGGTTGGGAATTTCACAATTAAACTTAGTAATTACCCTACTGCTTAATCACCAAGTGTTGTTTGTTTCAGAAATGCTAACAAATGCGTAAGATTTTTTTAAAGAAAATTAAGAAAGTGAAGAATAAATATTAAATACATATAAGCCTCTTAATATAAAAAAGCCAGAGACAAATCCATTTAGTTGTAGAGTGAAGAGTTATATTATGCAGACTATTGATGTGTGTGTGTGTGTGTGTGTGTGTGTGTGTGTGTGTGTGTGTGTGTGTGTGTGTGTGTGTGTGTGTGTGTG
>JAVDPK010017275.1:0-13656 GCA_034780415.1 Cichlasoma orientale | reverse complement strand
GTTATTTCTGGGGCTTGGTACCCAATCTGGGTGTGTGGGCATGATTAAAGCCCCCCCCCCCCGACATGTTGTCCTGGCTCCCCCTTGCCGTAGCATTTGTGTTGTACCTCGTCAATCTCTAGTTGCGATAGCAGTTGCTTCCTTTGTATGTTGGAACACTGAGCTATGAGCTGTTTCGCTGTCAGTTTGGATTTTGGGTTTTGGAAGACTCCATAGGTCCCAAATCCTCATCCTTTTCACAGCACTGCAAGTAGATACAATTTTGAAAGTGTAATGTGAATACTTCTTCAGTGGACGGGACACAACTTGAGGAAATCTGACCTTTTGTACAAAGGAATTATCATAGTTTGTACAACAGATTTGCTTAATATTGATTACTGATTTAGAAAATGATCAGAATTCTTCATTTTCCATGCTTTAACTTTCTGTGTTTTGAAATGTTTCTAAATCCTGAAAAATTCCAGTTATTTCTCGGTTCTTGAAAGAAAATGCAAAATTTTTTGCATGGTCTCAGATTTTTTTGGGCACCACTGCAGTCAGTCTCTGGGGCAACGTATTGTACAGTGTGCAGCAGCTATCATTTTGGCTGACACTTATTTACAATAGAAAACAGACATGTCAAATGATGCACTCTTACAGAATGAGGAAATCTGTGACTGTGTGACTGCAATGACTGCACTAGACCTCCACTAGAGGTCAGTTTAGGTATGCATTCCGTAACGTGTGCTGCAGGGAACAGCAGGATACTATTTTATGACCATGTACCAGGAAATATGAAAACAAATATGATGATAATGGCATTAACAGGTAGAAAAAAGTAAAGGACTGCAGTGGATTCAGAACACAAGACAAAACAAGAGCATTACTGCAAAATGAAATGTGGTATGGTAATCATTTTTTCTCAATTATCTTGTTTATCAGGAAGCCTAAATTAAAAAATATCAATTTAATTAATTGCTGAGCCCTCTTTTGGCTTGCCTCACATTAGTGACATGTAGCTTCATATAACATGCTCTAGATGTCAGTGTTCACTTGCATCACAGTGCTTTTGTTTGGCTGTGCTGTAACTCCTGATGAATCAACTATAATGAGTTCTGGCCCAAACTATGATCCTTTGTAAACTCCAATGTAAAGAGTGAATCCAAGCATTTATTTAAAAGTCTGAGAGTGCCGTGCGATCCATGATAGCACCTTGTTCTAAAACCATCGCACAAATCTGGTTCAAAAACTTGATTTGAATTTAACACTTTTAACACTCGAATTTAACAAAATCGGTATTCAAGGAAGAGTAATGAAGATTTATCAGTCACTTTGAAGGACACAGTCAAAAATTCAGTGTTCTCAGAGCGAAGCTGAGACTTTTATTTGACCAAACTTCTCGGCAATTCATTCTTTCCCTTCTTCTCTGAGACATGAGCAGAAGAGTAATGTTTAGTGTTTGTTGTTAATCTCACCCTGTACAGAACTCCAGAGCCAGGATCCGCAGAGTGTTCAAAGCTGGGGATTCGGACTTTGTGGCCGCAGCCTGTGCAGAGACAGATAGGCCTGCCTGTTTTATATGTAAAGCTGCCAGCCAGAAAGCACAGGCCCACAGGGTACTCTGCGCAATTCCTTTGTTGCAGCCAAACTGTGGCAGGGTCCCACTGTCTAAGCTGCTTTTTATTCTGGTTGCACAGGAGATTGGAAAGACACTGAAGATGGAAGGTGGGTAAAGTTGGATGTTTTTATGAATCTCTGTTCATGCACTTTTTTTTTTTTTTACAAGATTTGTTGGGGTCAAACCTGGATGGCAGCATCCTGTTTAAAAAAAGACTGATTCAAGACAATAAAAGCTCCCTGTTTCTTCTATATTCAAAATTTTTTGTTTTTTTCCCCCCGCCATTTTTCTTGGTATATTGCTTGTTTGGTGTGTCCACTGTGGTAAATAGTTAGAGATAACATAGTTCAGCACTTCAGTGCCAGGATTATTCTGCTCTGTCAATCACTGATTTGGCCCAATGGGGCACTTTGATGTACGTTAGCACTCGGTGAGTCGACTATTAATTGAACATCACAGTCAAGCCAATCACAGCTTCTGAGTTCCTCATCCGCTATCAGCACAGCCGCGGTGAATGGCCTCATTTTCGCCTCTTGGGCATGTTATCATTGCAAATGAGTTGGTTATCAACAAGACAGCCTAGACTATGGGGCTTAAAGAAATAAACAGTCCAAGGGTGGATCAGAGGAGCTCCGTTGTGTGCTGTTCCACAGTAGCTAAGTCATTTTATTTAAAGATATGCTTGGCTGTTTTGTAAAAAACGCATTTGGGTTACAGAATGTGTGCTGTAGAGATAGATTTTGCTCTTATTAAAGGCTAAAAATAGGCTGCTTTGACAGCTGTGCCAAGTGCATGGGCTGCATTTCAAAATGTGAAGAAACACTGATAAACCGTGATGTAATGATTGAAAGTCTATACAGTTTAGTCACTCAGCTTTTTGCAGTTGAACTGCACAGAGTTTCTGAAATAAGAAAAAAAAAAGGAAAGGTGGTGGGCTATCTTGTTGTGTTCATTCTCACAGTAATTTCCTGTAACACGGGGCATGGCTTTAGTTCTCTTGGCAAACAGTTTGCCTTTGAAGAATAATTTGAAAATATACATTTTAATAAGGTGCACTGAGGCAGGGCCAGTGAGACACAGGGAAAAGATAAAAAGGAGATTGCATATCTGAAATAAGCTGATGATGGAAGGGATGGGGAAAAATAAATGAGAGAGAGAATAATGGGGCTAAGGAGGGAACTTGTAACAGCAAGGTGTTTTTTTCCTTTAATTGAAGTGGCAGGGGGATGTGAAATGGAATGGGACGCTCTGGGCAAATCAGTTGTGAACATGTTGCGAATGTAATGTAACACTTTGGCGCCATTTTTAATATGTTACACAAAACAATGCAAATATGGCAGACAGCTTCTCTGGCTGCCTGTTATTCCTCCACATAATGAAGTTGCCTCTGCCATCAAGTCTTCTCTTTGAAGCAATCAGACAGCTGCTTGAGTCATTTCACACTGTTTGTTTGAAGATGGGAAAGAAAATCGACAAGTTTACACAGTAATACAGAAGTTAGACTGTCCACACAATTTGTGTGTTGGGTTTATTTTTATTTTTGCTTTATTATCGCCGTGGCCGTGGGCATCATTCCCCTGCCATCCTTTTCTGTCTTTCTCTTCTTTCTGACTCGTCTCTTATTTATACCTTTTTTTTTCTGTCTTCTATTTTTAGGTAGCGTGTTTTAATTATGCATCTTTTCATCATGCTTTTTAGTATCAGTGTTATTTAAGATGATGTGCATATCTGTGGTATGACCCCTACTTTTTTTTTGTTTACTGGGCTTATGTTAAATGTGAAGCCCAGTGTGAGAACAGTGTAAAGTGTGAAGTATGCCATGAGATCAGGAAACCAGCAGTGCAGACATGAGAGCACAGAAAAAGAGAAAAGGTAAAGGTGTTGGACTGGATAGATGATAGTGCACATCTGAGAATAGTTGGAATAAGCTTTTTCCTCTTTGTCTTCAAACAATGAATCATTAAAGTTATTTAAACTATTCAGCTTTCTTTGGTCCTCGATTGCACTTTAAATGACGTGAAAAACAAAGGAATCTACTGAGATGTTGACAGACATTAAACGTTCACATCAAAATTTGTGCAAAATTACGGGGTTATCACTGTGCGCTGGTCAGCAGCTGAGAAGCCAGCGTGACTCTCGCATTTCCTCACAAACCTGAGGTGTGGAAAGTCGTGCTGATTTGTCACTCACTGATTTCTAACAAGACAGACTCTTAAATACCAAATTATATGACCTGACAAATCTTTCTCCTTTCCTACCACACTCCTGCCGCGCTCTCGATGCCTTCAATTTACAGACCTTTTGCACTTTCTTTCTTTCATTTATATTTTAGCATCATAGCATCTCTTCCATTCTCCTTGTTTTTCATCTCCTTTTTTTTTTATCCCTTTTCTTCTTGTTTTGTTCCTCTCTATTCATGCATTCTCATTTCTCTTTCTCAGCTCCTCTGTCCATCTCCATCCCTCCTCACACAGATGCTTCATTGTTTTAATATATGACCTAATTTCTCTGCTAATTGAGGTCCTTGTAGCTTCCACTCAGTTTGGTGGTGGGGATCTACAGTGTGCCTGGTTGTGAAGATCATGGTCAGTGAGTGCCAGATATCTTCCCCTTTTTCTCAGCGTGGTTCATAAGCAAAGGTACATTGGTCGTACTTCATGCCCAAAGACATCAGCAAATTTCTGAATCACAGAAAGCACACAGGTTCTCCTGAGTCTACAGAGCATGTCAGTAATTTTTTTTTTTTTTTGGTTTCATGATGTTCCCCTTTGAGTACATACAGCATAACAGCTCACCAATATCACTGTTCTGTTGTCTATTATGGGGCTTACAGTATTCCATCAGCTCATTTCTCTTTTAGAAATGGGTCACTGTTCTGATTCTAATCTCTGGCCAAAGGAAATGACTGTGTATAATTGTCTTTAAACACAATTATCCTCACTAATATGCGTCCCATTATGTAGATTTTTTTTCAATGACAAGTTCATCTTCGGTGAGATTTAAGAAAGCAGTTACTTCACCCTATTATCCTCCTTATGCTTTTCACAAGATGTCTTCACCTCTTCATTTCCCTCTTTTTTCTTCTTTTTGTGCTGAACAAGCTGTTTCTTTCTTTCCGGACTGCTTGTCAAAAGAAAATGCAAAAATGGCAACTGCTGCATCTCTTCCCTGTTTTCCTGCTGCACTTGAGCTTGTAGCGGAAAGTGACTTTATGCGTTCGGTTAGGTTTCACAAAGTGCAATAATATTAATGAAGTGCCTGAATTATTAAGAAAAACTGAATGGGAGTTTATAATTTGCTTCTAGAGGTTTTGGGGCTGAAAGCAGCTGCTAACTGTATCCTGCTTATGCCTCGGGCCTCCTATGCAGATAATCTCAGGCGAAAAAAATCTTAGCCATAATAAGTAGTCGGCATTTATTCAAGGAGGAATTCCTGAACTTTTGACACTGAAGATCTATTTTAACAAACTAAAAATTTTGCACCTTTAACCTTTTTAGTTTGCAATAAGCACAGTTCAAGTATACATTTTGGATTTCATATAATAAATGTCGAGCAGTTTGTTGAATCTGAGCTAATAAAGCCTTTTATCACATTTTCTGAATGTTTTAAAATGGCTCTGAAACATCCGCACTAGTTTTCTAAAGAGCAGATGCTAGTTTAGAAAATCAGGCTACCTTTCACCAGCTCTGCAGGAAAGCTTTAAGAGTCCGGGCAATCACTGAACTTTTAGTTATGTTTATAGCAGCTACTATGATTCCTCTAAAAACCTTCATTCATATCACATTTTATCAGCATTGCAGGAAAGACCAGTAAGCATTCATTTTTCCTTGTTGCACGCAGGTGACACGCCAGGCAGGAGCTCACGCCGAGGCTTCCACGGCCTCCTGCTGTACGCCATGGCAAGCTTGGTGCACTTTGTCCTCGAGCCCATGAATCTTGAGTGTAATGGATATTTTGATCTGTGACAGTGACTGTGCATATTTGAGGGCCAGCAGTGCCGAGTCTCATCGAATAAAGTTGAATATTTCTCTACCAGCGCTCGTGGGGAAGCTCTTCGGCATCTCATTAATAACTGAATTTAAGGAAAGCATTTGTGGAGCAATGTGAACTCTGAGCCTTACCAAAATTATTTATAGCGTTCTATGACATTTCCAGTGGGAGTAAACCTGTCACTGTCTGTACTTATAAAAACACTGATGGTCAATCTAATCTCTACAAACAGACATCAGCATGTGAATATGCAGTAACTGTGGGCGAGGGACATTAAAGTAGCAGGACCTTAAAGTATGTGTAAAGTGGCTTCCGGGCCAGTACTAATGACTGAAGACAAGACAACGGAAGTAAAACTAGATACACAACAGAAGAGACAGAAGACCACCAAAGTAAAACAGGATGTAACAGATGACAGACTCACACATGCAAACTTCATATAGAGACAAAAGATAAATGCAGAGACAAGAGTGAGGGAACAAAATGGGATTACAAAAGGGAACTAACAAATCTATGATCAACAAAAGCTCAGCCAGGGACTAAAGCACGAAAATAACAAACACTCATGAGCACCAGGGAACATAGGATCAAACCACAAGCAGAAGACTAAAGCTTGAACAGAAATCCTGTCTCAAAACCCAAAACATGACAGTGTGAGATGTTACGCAGGCAGCTATCTGACTATGGTGACTATATTGGGAACAAGTTGGTTTAATAAGCTTTGTTAGAGGAGTAATTTTCCAAATACCCACATATTGTTTCATCAGGGCACTATTCATTGCTTTCTCAATCATAGATCTCACTCTGGTGCTAAAATACCACCTAAATGTTGTTGGGGGGAGGCAAGGTAGAGCCAAATAAATCCTGATGATGTTGGGAGCATGATAAAAAGCAAATATGTATGTGACCCAGCTGAAGCTCACTGAAATATCATCAAATCCAGGTCAATCAGGCCAGTGCAGCCACCCTTTCCTCTGATCTGATATTCTGCAGTTGTATACAGAATTGACCTTGGTGATAATGAGCTGCTGGAGGCACAGAACAGCAGGTAACCCTAAGGTCAATCTAGGGATGGACAAAAGAAAGAAAAACATGACCATGGTTACCGTAGTTTTAAAGCTTTCATGCTAGTCGTAGTCCATGTAGGTTTGTATATATCATTTATCTGTTTAGTACAGTCTCAGTAACATCAGTATATTAGTAACTAGTCCATTTTATTCAAACACTGGATCTACAACCACAAATCTTAGAGGTTATTAAAAAGATAATAAAGTGAGGTCAGCCGGGGACTAAAGTGGCAGTGCAAAACCATGCATTTATGCACTAATCCAACTAACTATATCCAACCAAAAAAAAAAAAAAAAAGATACCAAAAATAACACTGGAGATGTAACAATATTATTTTTTTTCTTTGCTGTAATGTCAGGTCCAGATCTGCTACCAGCACGGTACACTCTACTCTCCAAAATCAGGTGTGATTACAGCCCAGAGAACAGAGGAAGTTGGAGCTCAGAGGCAAAAAGAGGGATTTCATGGCAGGAAGAGAAGACTGAATCATTAGACCATATGTTAGATCTTATGTTTTTTTCCATCGGATGTAACCCATTATCCCTTTACTGTCTACAAATAAATTATCACATTTATTTTTTTTACATTCTCTAATAATTTCAGTTTTATTCCTCACTACATTATTAACTTCATCCCCCGGCGACTGCATCCTCTTTATTGCTTTCAAGGTTGACTGTACTGTGTAAACGAATCCCTTGCTAATCCAGACTTTAGCGCCCTACCTCATTGCCCCAACCATCCAGAAAAACTATATGGGGTTGCCTCTAGCTGATATGCATGGAATTATGTGGAAGCATGCTTTTCTCCTACCCAGCTGCTAGAACAGATTTTTTTTTAAATTTCATAAATATTATCAGTGGAACAATGTCACTTTGCTCCTAACTAGCTGTATCTTCCGTGTCATGGCTCGAAGCTGTTGCAAGTGATATGAGTGATTTTATGCTAGATTATTTCTTCAACTTAAGTTGTCAAAATCTATTGGTCTCAATGGTATAAATAATTACAAGTTATTGAATACGATGAGGAGGGAAAGAAAACAAAGACAAAAAGACCAGAACAAAAAAACATCTACTCAGTGAGAAAGAAAAAAAATATGCTTACATACCCCTGGTACTTATTCCTCTCTTGATCTGAACTGCACACACATTTCTTCTTTATTATATTTTATTTTGTTTTCTACTTGGCTATTCCCTCCACCTGCTACAGCTTCTGTTATTCAGATCACATAGTACTTTCAAGTGAAATGGTTGTACTTAGCTCAGTAATATTACGATACACAATAACACTTTGCACTCAAGAACTCTCTGGGGAGACATTAGCCTTGCGGATAAAAACTCCCATTCACAAAGAAAAATCACTCCAACTACCACAGCTGATATTTTCTTCTCATTGTTCAGGTATCTGGTGACTGTTTCAGATGTGATATGTAATCAGTTTATCGCATGAAAGATGATGGTGAATTATTTTATGTATGTATTTTTTTTTCCTTAGCAATCTTTTCTGTGTGCTGTAGGGCTGCCACAGTGTTAACATTCAAATAGGAGCAAAATGATGAGAAACAGGAGTTCAACTTCAGGCCAAAATATCCTCGCTTTCAGTTTCTATTATGGATTAAACGCTAAAACCAGTGGATTCTGCATTTCTAATAACACAAATGTGCTATTTGTTAGGCTCGCTTACATTTTAAATATTTCAAACTCCATACTCCCAGTTTCTAATGTAGGCTTTTTGCTACATTGTATTCATTTGATACATTGTTATTCAGTTCTTAATTATGCCTGTTCATAACAAAATGTATGTACCATTACCATTATTTACACAAATTACAGAAATGTGGAGCTTTATGTGTAAGAACTGCAGGGATTTTATCTAGTTAGACAATTTGCTGATTAGTCTTCTGCTTACATGATGATACTATTATGAAAATCGTACTTTTGGACTATCGGTGGGACCAAAAACAACTGCGGTCTTTCATATTTGAAAGGGACACTATTGACATTTCAGGGTTACTTCCACAGACTTTGGACAGCTCAGTTTTATACACTTACTCAGCTGTTTGTCAGACACTTGATCATTTGTAGAAAATGCACCAATTCACATTACAGTTACAAGTATGCCATTACTTGCATTACAAAGGTTCTTGTTGTCTGCAGGATGGGCAGATAGAAAAAAAAACAAACACTTGCTACAATCAGCTAACTTTAGTTCATGTGCAGGGAGTAGGAAAATGTGGGGTTGTCTACAACTGATGAGGAGTGAAGATTTGGTCTATTTTGTAGCATTAAAGGATAAGAATTTGGTGGTAAATTGCCAAAAACGAGCGCTGCACACAAAGAGACTCTTTGCAAGCATCTACACAGACTACATGCTGAGAAAAAGCTAGCAACTTTTATATTGTTAATTATCTGGCAAGACATCTCAGGCCATCTTAACACAAAAGTAATCTAATGAGTTGTGTAATGAATTACTCTCTCCAGAGAGTAATTAAGTAAGATAATGCATTGCTTTTTTTTTGAGCAACATCCCCAACACTGACAATAAAGCCCTGACCTCTTAGGGAAAAGCAATAAACATAAGTATTAAGTAAATGTCAGATAATAATAAAAAATGTTGTTTGCCACAAATGCCATTAGAATGCTTCACGTATGTCAGCAGAACAAGCTGCTAGAGTTTTGGCTCCACGGATTTATTTTTACAGCTAGAATGGACACAAAAAGTTCAAAAGCTAACTGAATGCGACTTCTCTCTGTGATACCATCACATGCAAAAGAAATCAACCAGGTCTCCAGCAATTATGATTGTTTTTTATGGTTGACCCAGACCTGCTGTTTCCCCACTGGTGTTTGACCCATATTTGTCAAAGGTGAATCTTTTGTAGGCAAGCAATCATCTAAGCGACCCCCCTGCAGGGGGTAGAAATAGGCTATTCAGTCAGTTGATCCCCCAGAATCCTTCCTTCTATGTGAAATGCGATCCATTACACAGGGTCCGTTGCCTGGGGGCTCTCATCCTCTTTCACAGCCCATATGGCCACACACTGCCAGTGCAGACTTATCTGGTTCTTCCCTCCTTCCACCAAGAGGCCGGACACCCCCACTTCCTACCGCCTTGTTACATGCACACTTTTCTCTGTTCGCCCTCTTTCATCAGCACTTTAGCAGTCATTCCTGCTTCAGTGAGCTGGGCATACAGCGCATGACTTGATCTGACATGAAAGCTAAAGGCTATAGCTATTATAGCCTTGTATTAGAGCCTGTGAGTGGGGAAGAGAGGGAGAACAAGAGGGGCAAGTCCCAAGTATGGCGTAATTCAGCAACAACAATAACGGCACCCTCTGTAGCCTTTCCTCTGATTTTGTGTGTGTGTTTCCGCGCGCGCGCGCCAGACAGAGAGGGAGAAAGAGAGAGAAAGTGAGAGAGACTAGTCGCTTCATTCAAATAGAAGTGGGCGTGCTCTTGTGCGCTGCATCGTTTGATGATCTCCCCGGTTCCTCCAGAACCTCCACTCTTGTGTTCTCACTGGGTGAGGTCGGACAATCTAAGCGACCAAGAGGACTTTCCGTGCCGGTGGACACGAGCTCCACTTTCCGTCGCTCAGCATAGCGGTGTGCACCGCGCCGGTCAGCGGGGCCACACCGCAGCACTTTGGATAACTCACACAGCTGAGGATTCTGCCTCTTGCCAAGGCGCGTCGCTCATCCGCGTCCCACGCCAGCTGCACAGCTGGACATATTACCATGAATAATTTAGTCAGTCAGCATAGGTAACTTTTGATCTTCCCAATTTTTTTTTCTTTTAAAATTTGGATTCTCTGGAGGGGGAAATCTTTACGGTGGCAGCATAAGCTCAAAACTCGCTCTGTGCGCGTAGGGGCGTTATTTTTGCCCAAGATGCAGGTGGATCGGAGCTGTGTGGTTTTCAGTGCTGGGTGTACGTGGCTGCTCTTACTTTTATCAACTCTAAGCATCAGGGTCACTTTGGTGGGAGGAACCCACCAAAGCATCCCCCCGTCTGTGTAAGTAGATGTCCTTTTACGCAGAAGTGCTCCGTTTCAAAGTGGTTTCAAAGCAAGACTTCATACAAAAAGAAAGAAAAAATAAAACAGCCGTATGATTCACCTATGACCTTATGGGCAGTCCTCATCGTTTCTATGTTATTATAGTTAAAGAATAATTCAAAACAAAACATTTTCTTCAAATTAATGTTCATTTTTATTTACTAACTAGTTTTTTTCCATTTCTGGCTTGCCTGTGTGCATGGTGCCTATGTTTTGATATCTGCAGGGTGAAGCTGTGGGCATCAGCGTTTGGCGGGGAGATGAAGTCCATCTCAGCAAAGTACTCTGGCTCGCAGCTGCTGCAGAAGGTGAGCTGGTTTATTGTCTGAATTCAACTCTTCAGGTGTCAAATTAGAAGTACTCTCTGGAACCCTTGAAACTTTAAACAGTATTCAGATTCCCAGATGGCTGAGCTTAGGCAGGGTGTCTTTTTTCTTCTGTGAACACTAATATAAAGAGAGGAAAATGGGAGATTTTTTTAGGCCTTTTTAACAACCTGGAAATATGTTTCTTTTTTTTCTTTTTTCTTTTAATGATGCACTGTTGGGGGAGTACAGTGGTGTGAAAAAAAATACACAGGGCACAAACTTTTTTGTTTCTCTTTTTGTTTTTTTGCAAAGCTGAATTTACCTGATACTTTGGCAAGCTGTTTATTTAAAAGCTTAAAAATACCTTCCTTTTGAATTGTTGTGTGTATATGAAACAACGCTTGTGGGAGAAAAATGAGTGGGTCGGGTAATTTTTGAGTTGAGAGTAATGTCACTTTTCTGCTTTTAAATGGCAGGATCTGTGCTTTTTAGCCACTTGAGAATCAGTAATGCACGTCGGCTATATAAGCACGGATTTAAAAGCATATTCGGAACAAGCGCCATTTAAATAGGTGTCATTTTTCAAGCACTCTGGCAGATGTGTTCATGCATGCACACACAAAACTTTACCGTCAGAAAAGAGCATTTAAAAAAATTGCTAGGCAACTGAATATTTCTCACATGTGCATCAGCCCCTTACCTCTTTTTATGCCTCTTTGCCATCTCTTTTCATTCCTCTTCCACTCTGCTTTGTGGCATTAATGCAAGATTTGAGTATGATGGAATGCAAATTTCCCTAATGGAGGGCTACTTGATGAAGCCTGAGTTAAAACTGGCTAATGGATAATTAGTGGATAAAAGGGCAAGATGAAACTAACCTCTCAGTGGGCAGACAGACAAACTGTTGTACATGTGGCCACTACCTCAGGGGTCTGGTGGATGTAGAGAACCACTCTCTTGTAAGGTGTCACACAGGCCAAGCTGGAGATATGAAGTGAAGCATGAACAGAAGCGGTTTCTGTCATTTAAGTGCGCAGAGTCCCACACACGTGCATGGCCACACGTATTCGTATGCACAGTAGATATACGTGGGCCTACAGCATGGATTTCATCAGCTGCTGATAAGGCAGCTGAGTGCTGTTATCATTTTGACAGGATAAAAACTGTTCCCCCCTTTTCATCTTTTTTTTTTTCTGCCTCCGAAAAGCAGATAACCCTCCTACAGAGTAACGACCTCTTTATGAAATGCAAATTGAGGCCTCGGGGTTAATTGAGCAAAGAAAAGAGCGAAGACCACTTTGTCAGAAAAGTGCATTTTCCACACTAAACTGTTATGATGCAATCGTGTCCACTTGTTCAATCCCACAGGATGTATAAATGCATACACACATGCATGCTTGTGTAAATGCTTGTAAATTTTGCCAGTATGTCACATCATCCCGTCTACTATGCCATGTTGTGTGTCCCGTCTGGTCCAGTACTTTTTGTCCAGGAATGCTGAGAAGGGAGCACATATGCCTTGAGGGCACATATGCTTTTAAATAGGCAGAAAGAATGAGGGATATACACTGTTGTACATGGAGAGGAGGAAGGTACTGAAGAGACCAAAACCTGTGTGTGTGTGTGTGTGTGTGTGTGTGTGTGTGCGCGTTCCCCTAGGCAAAGGACAGATGGACTCAGCCTCTCTTCAGTTATCTTTCTGACCCTAGCGTAACTAAACTCCCTTGGAAATGACAATACCGCTGCAT
Organism: Cichlasoma orientale; assembly: GCA_034780415.1. Lineage (NCBI taxonomy): Eukaryota > Metazoa > Chordata > Actinopteri > Cichliformes > Cichlidae > Cichlasoma > Cichlasoma orientale. Next base: position 889 of record JAVDPK010017275.1, on the reverse strand, counting down.
GAGTCGCACACACGCTGCTTTTTTGGTTTAGCACCATCTTTGTCATCATCACCAATAAGAAGAAAGAGATTTTAGTGGAAAATTGCATTTTAAAGTTTCCTAATAACTTTTTTTGTACAAAATATAATCTGCACAGTACACACATCTTAATTACGCTCGCACAGAAGTACCATAAAGAGGAAACGGCGCTCGGCAGCGTTTACATTTTGTATTTTAACAGTTTTTAAAGTGTTGCACCCATTGTGCTTCACGCCGCCTCTTTGTGTTTCAAATTAAAATGTCGCTAATTGAATTTGATACTTCCTTTGTGTTGACTCTGCTTTAATTTGATGCTTGATTTGACTTCCTATTTAATCATCCTTAATAAGAGATATCCTACAGAAGTGAAGAAGTGTTGTTAATCATAATTAATAGCACAAAGCCTAGCAACAATTAACTTAATTCCTACTTAATTAACTGAGTTACAGCCCTAATTCAAATACACTAGTATCCTAAATTCATATTTTTGCAAATAATTCATTTATATCTTTTCAGTAATTTCAGTAAGACTAAAAACAGCTTTCTAGAACAATTTCTAAATAGGTTTATGACTTAAAATATGTAGCATTTTAGCATAATTCCAAGAAGGACTTGTGTTTCATCAATCTAGCTATTTTAGAATACTAACATTAGGTAAAATATACTGATTTGTTGGAAAAAAATTAATCCATTTGGAACACATTTATCCTTTGCCCTTCTTCTCCCGTCCTGATCTGTCATCCCTTCCCACGCCATCGTTCCCTTCCTATAGCCATCGGAAACGGCTCTTGTTTCAAGGTTAAACCAGTCAGGACATATGTGTGTGTGTGTGTGTGTGTGTGTGTGTGTGTGTGTGTGTGTGTGCTTGTTT
>JAVDPK010017274.1:0-13657 GCA_034780415.1 Cichlasoma orientale | reverse complement strand
TTTGTTTGTTTGTTTGTTTGTTTGTTTGTTTGTTTGTTTGTTTGTTTGTTTGTTTGTTTGTTTGTTTGTTTGTTTGACTTTGTGCTCTTCACTTTTTTCTGTTCTCAACATCAGACTGTCACTAAATTCCTTCATTATAATTTTCCATGTAGAAACCCCAAAGTGAGAATGTCCACCTGCACCTCAGTAAATTGAATCTCGTTCCCTGCTTCCATCCTGTGTTTGGCTAAATTCACACACACACACACACACACACACACACAGTCCCAGCTCTCTCTCTCTGTCACACACACACAGTACACACTCACATGAAGCAGACTCTCCTCTGCTCTGCTTTAAAGCACTGCCTATCCAAACAGGAAAGTGGCCTCTGCCCCTGCAGCAGTTGAGGGCACAGCAGTGGAGATTTCATTAGTCACAGCTAACAGGCAAATTATCCGCTTCAGCGCACCTGTAAAACTTTACTGTGTGTCAATCTCACACAATCACAGACGCAGCTTATAGGTGAGAGTGGGTGGGTTTGTGGACCTGTAGGTGGGTGTGAAAGGATGGGCGGGTAGCACACACGTCTGTTTTTGTGTTTATACATGAACTGTGTCAGTCAGGCCTCTCTGGCACATTTTATGTCCAGTAGTATACCTGGCAAGCGAAAGCAACAGGTCATTTATATTTTAAGGTAAAGCAAACTCAAAATCTGTATTTTCAGTTAAACAGCTGTTAAGAGCTTCTAAAAACAGACTGGAAAAAAACATGTACAGGCTGACTGTGCACAATAAAAATTCCAATAAACCCACTTCAAGTGACAGACATCAGTAGCTGCTCTGCACTTCCTTCTTCCTCACTGATGCTCTCCTACCCGTACACTGCAGCACTCTCAGGGTCTGTCTGGGTATAACCTGTTCATTTGATCAATGTTTGTTTCATCAGCAGTTGAACTTTGTCACAGAACCCTACAATTTTTGAGCTATTCACCCAATATTTTCCATCTTGTGAGCTATTCAACTAATAGCTCAGTCACATCAGAGTAAAAATAGGATGGCAACCTAGAAAAAAATTGGTTGTTGCCTGGTGATTGTACAGATTTTTTTTTCCTTGTATTTGGGGACCAAACAGAAGTAAGGGTTGAGCATGCAACGCCCTCTGGGCAACTACTTTCAATCATTAGGCAATAAAGTGCTTTGAGTGCTCAGGTAGAGTAGAACAGTGCTATTTAAGAACCAATCCACTTACCAACTTGACCCCATTCAGTTGCACACTGACTCCGTCTTATTGCAGTCTTGACCCACCGATGTTGCTTTAAAGTGACTGTGACTGGCCGCAGACCCGGCCCCTGTCCTCGAAGAAAGGCAACAAGTTCATTGCACATGCAATAATTTTGGTTGTGCAGCTCAATCTCAAGTCTGGAGATGGATCTCAATCTCAAAAGTTCGACGTGTGAGCCTTATGTTAATTACAAATATAATACATTATTGTGGTCTGAGTAGACACTTTTTTTTTCCTGAATAAGAGGAAGGGGGCTGGAAGAGAAGAAGACAACGTTAATCAAAAGCCCCATTCACCTGCTCGAGGGTTTAGGGTTTCTGTGTTTAAAATAGCCTAAAAGATGAAGGAAGGCCACTGATGTGTGTCTGTGCGTATGTGCAAAGAGGCTTTGAGGTTGAGGGAAGTTCTCACCATTTTGCAGCAAGTGCCAAAAATCTGTATCCTGCCCCATGAATAGAGCTGGAGAATCACACAAAAACGCACACACACAGACACCGGTACCCCCTGTCTGGCAGCCTCTTTGTAGCCGTGTTGTGATTGTATCAGATGTGGAGCGATAAAGGTCTGAAGTATGGGGGTGTTGGTAGGGGCATGTGTGAATTTGTAATGTGCTTATACTGGAACCGCAAAGGCAGGAGATAGGGGCTCCAAAGCGGTGTTATACTCCCACACGGTCACTCAAAGACACACACATTTATACACTGTGGGGAGTGCAACTCTAGCTCCCTGAACTCCTTTCATCCGAAGGTGGAAGTGAGTGCCAGGTTTCCTGGAGTCACACCGAGATACAGCACTCTATATCCTCTGCAAAACTACTGCCTGCTGCCAGTGTGTGTGTGTTTTTGTGTGTTTTGGTTCAAAGACTTAAAGTGTACATTGTTGAGGTGAGCTATCTACGTGTGATCTCTTGAGCTATATGTATAGCACCTCACAGTTTGAACCGTTGGATTAGACCATATAGCACTGCTTTTAAGGTGACGCTGCAGATCTAGGAGTGAACAGAAAGGAGTTTTTTTTTTTTAAACTTTGCGTTACTGTACATGTGTTGCTGTAATGTACAAGGCTCGACATGCTTAAAAGATCACATAGCCTCCATGTGGGGTGGTGGCTGAGGTCCCCAAGGGTCACCAGAAGCTAAAGGACAAGTAGCAAATGGTCTCACTTACCTTAACGGCAGGTTAGAGGTCAAAAGTGAAAATGCACAGGCCTCTTGGACTGGACGACGACAACATACCTACAGCACACTCCACTGGCACGTAAAAGAAAACATCCAGTTCGGACCATAAATACTTGGATACAGAAACATTTTTTTTCTAGTTTTGCCTCTGTACACAACCATAGTGGATTTTAAATCAAACAATCAATGTGTGATTGAAGTGCAGACATTCAGCTTTAATTCAAGGGGTTTAACTAAAGTATTGCAGGAACTATTTAGGAATTACAGACTTTGTTTTACATATTTCTCCATTTTCAGAGGCTCAAAACTAATTGGGCAAACTAACAATTTTAAATGTAAGGATTGTTTTAATATTGGGATGAAAATCCTTTGCAGTCAGTAACCGCAAATACCACTCTGCTCAAAAACCACTAACATTTTTCCCTCCTCATCTTTTCTGACTGTTTTTTCACTAGTTTTGCATTTGGCTAGAGTCAGTGTTACTGCTGGTAGCGCGAGGCGATACCTGGACCCTACAGAGGTTGCACAGGTAGTCCAGCTCCTCCAGGATTGGCAGAAGGTTTGCTGTCTCTCTCAGCACAGTCTCAAGAGCATGGAGGAGATTCCAGGAGACGGGCAGTTTCTCTAGGAGAGCCGGACAGGGCTGTAGAAGGTCTTTACCCATCAGCGGGACCGGTATCTGCTCCTTTGTGCAAGGAGGAACAGGATGAGCACTGCCAGAGCTACAAAATGACCTCGAGCAGGCCACTGGTGTGAATGTCGCTGACCTAAATAATCAGAAATAGACTTCATGAGGGTGGCCTGAGGGCCCAGTGTCCTCTGGTGGGCCCTGTGCTCACTGCCCGGCAGCGTGGACCCTGAATGGCATTTGTCATAGAATACCAGAATTGTGACAGACATAAAAGGCTCTGAAGAAGCCATGGAGAACTTTATGCTGTCTGTAACATTGTTCAGCATTGGTGGTGGCTCAGTGATGGTCTGGGGAGGCATTTTCATGGAGGGATGCATAGACATCTACAGGCTAGGCAACGGCACCCTCACTGTGATTAGGTTTTAGGATGAAAGCCTTAGACCCACTGTCAGACCCTACACTGGTGCGGTGGGTCCTGGGTTCCTCCTGGTGCATGGCAATGCCCGGCCTCATGGGCTGAGAGAATACAGGCAGTTCTTGGAGGATGAAGGAATTGATACTGTTGACTGCCCCCCCATGCTCGCCTGACCTAAATAAAATACAACACCTCAAGGACATTAGGTTCAACAAAACACAGAAGTTCAATTTAATTTCAAATTCTTATTGCAATTATCATCATGCTACAGCCACCCAGTCCCAGGAGGAGGACACTATGGTGACGTGAGATGCTGACAGCCACACATACACACACAAAAGATTTCTTGTTGTTCACTGTGGCATCGTGAGGGCACTCGGTCTGGCTCCTGTCGCTTTCTGTTTCTTCATATAATATTATCAAAGCATCTCTCTGCGTCTGTGGATCTCAGAAAATCCGCCCTCACTTCCTGAGCTCACATTCTCCCTTTATCTCTCTCTCAGGCTCTCTCTCTCTCTCTATCTCACTTTCTCTTTCTCTCTCGCACATGCACACACCACGCATGGTGATGAAGGATGGTAACCCTCCTTTCTCTGGTCTCCTGCTGATTTACACACACCGTCTTTGACAAAGCACCTGGAATAACACCTCAAATATAGATACACACACTGGCACACACACACACACACACACACGGAAGCCAAAGCCACTCTACTGTTGCTGCGCCAAGATAACCATGAAGCAGAAATCACACAACAGGACTGTTGTGTTAGACATGACTGTGGTATCATTACGCAAACAAAAGAAACAGAAATTACGCCGCTTCTCTGTTAATGACATTTCAACCGAGGTTCTCCTCATTAAGCCATTACCACATAAACTCTCAGCCTACTGCAGCTGCGGGTTTGAACTGCATATTTCTGACCAATATACCACATCAGCAACATCACTGTCATGGAAAATTTCATGAGCCTACATGATTCATTTGACCTTTGTTTCACTTGCTCCTTAACATGACTTCTCTCTCTGCCAAATGGCAGACACAAGGCCCCACAGGGCAAGTCTGAGCTGGAGGACACAGTGGAACAAATGGAGCAAAGAGAGAGAGAGAGAGAGAGAGAGAGGGAAGGCGAGAAACGGCAAGATAGTGTGAACGTTTCATCTCGCGTGGAAGAAGGATTTTTGATGAAGAAAAGTGCTTAGCTGCATCTGAATGTCCACTCTCTGGGTGTTTGTGGTATGCAGGCAGGAGAGTGAGTACAGACACAAATCTGTGAAGATAAAGCTCATCCTGGTCAGGAGGAGGAGGAAGAGGAACTGGAGGAATAAAAAGATAAGAGGGGGAAAAAAACAGTGGAGCCATTCATAGAGCTTTAGGGAATGTGTAGCTTTGTACAGGGAGGAACTGAGTGAAGGAGAGGGAATAAAAGGAACAAAAAATAATAGAAAAGCTACAAAAATCTAAGATATTAGCAAAGCAAGGGGCTGTTTGATCTATATGGAGATACATATACAGTGTACAGTGTGCCATGCGTGTGGTCTCGTGCTCTCATCCTGTTTAGGAAAGAGAGAGACCCCTGCTTCCTTTGGCGCTGAACCCTCTGTTGTGACTACATTACTACTCCTCCACTGCCTCCCCCAACTCCATATGTCTGCCATATTAAACCCAACAGCAGCCCGTGTAAACACGGTTACACCCTTTTCAGCAGCCCCCTTTCTAGCTTTTAATCAAACACAATTAAGGTAGCAATAAAGGTTTCACCACACATATGAGAAATATTATGACTATCCAGATTACACTATAGTGTGTGAAAGTAATTCCACTGATTTGCTAAACACTGCTTAATCATTTCTATATTTTCCTAGCACCAGTTTTATGAATTCACATGCTTGTGTTTGAGGAAATAGTTCAGTGTTTTGGAAAATATTTATGGGTCAACAGTGAGGAGGTGCAGTGACTTTATATCTGAAATCACCCCCTTGTTTACTATACCCTGTTTACTGCCGTGATATGTAACAATTTCACCTTAAATAAACAGCTCCCGTCATTCCTTATGTTTCTTTTGGAAAGTAAACTAACTCATAATTCCACAAATAGAATCTTTATTCTCTTTCCAGTGCTGATTCAGGCACTTGTTAGCTTGGATGTGCAATATGGTCTTCCTGCTCCAGCTAAGACTGAGCAACCAGAGGAGAAGAGGAAACCACAGTGATGTCAAAGGTTCCTGAACAATTAAAATATGTGACAAGTTGGGAGTGAAACCATTCTCACTGTTGTACAAAGAGAAAGAAAAGATGCCAAAAGGTATCTTATACATGAGATGCTAGCTGCTTTGATCACATCAGAATTTGAACTGTGGGAATGAGAAAGGACGGGTTCAGCTGCTAGTTTGGTGGAAAGAGAAACCATGTGCATCTATATATAAATTGTCTTCAAGTGGCAATTTTTCCTTTCGTTGTTGTTTGAGGCCATCATTTGGTATCCTACAGTAGGTCGGTGAACAGTACAAAGGGACAGCTGAAAATAAGTGAGAGGTGGGGAAGAGCCTGGATCTAGGATCACTAATTAACCTAACAATTAACTACTAAACCTTGCAAAGAACTACTGAACGCATTGTTAAAATGTTGCTCTTCCTTTTGTCATTTACACATATTTCTTATGTGTATGCTTAGAAAAGAGCCTGTCCTTTAAAAAACGGCCTCATAGGCCGTTTTTGCAGGCACGTTTTAAGAGCAATACCTACGTTTTAAACTAAAATTAAGCAACCTTTAGCGGTTGCACGCGAAAGGGCGGTTTTCTCCAGCAGATCCTGAAGAAATATGCAAATATGGATTTTCTCATATTTCTGAAAAGTCAGTGAGGGCTAAATGGCATTAGATGCCAGAGGAAAAGCATTAAATAAGTAAACTGTTTCTTTTATAGCACTTTTTTACTGCACCTGAGCACTTAAAGCACTTTATACCACATGCTTCATTAAACCCATTCATATGGGTTGTTGTGGCACAAATGACCGACATTGTCATTCGGATTGGAGATGTTGGAATGAAGCTGCTTTCCTGTGGTTTCAATCCTTATGCTAAGCTAACATTACCAGACTTCAGTTGCATTGATCTGTTCATTTTATGATCTCTTCGAAAGAAAGTGAATTGGGGAATTCCCCAAAAGTTAAAAACTTTTTTTTTTTGAAAGAAAAAAAAAGCTTTTAGATACACAGTAACATGTTTGTCTTATCAAACTAATAGGATATATACACTGGCAGCAAAAAAAAAAAAGAGAGAAAACCTGGAGTGAATTTCTTCATGTTTACCCAAAATATACAAAGCCCAATTCCCTCCATCCCAGCTGAGCGCTCACAAATCCGCCAACCGCTTATCAAATTAAACCCCCATTAGCAGCATAAACATACAGGCTCACACACACTCGCACAAACAACCCATTACCAACACAAACATGCTTGTGCCTCACACATGTTTAACTACCCTTTCCTTCTCAGAGTGTGTTACAGGCGCTTCAAATAATCTTTCACACCAAGCTGGACATAGTCTTTACATGCAGGTAAACTGCTCTGCATGTCCCGCACAGTATGAATTCTTGACCTGCGCCTTTAACTGTCAGCGCTTGTCGTTCTGTGCATCCTCGAGCATTCCGGGTTTAGTCCCATGTTGTCACACCTGATGAGACGCGGCACCCAGCGTGGAGTCCGCGGTCTAATTCTTTCCATGTGCACTTGTTAACATGTAGGATTTTCTTTGCAGCCACCATAAAGCAGTGTGCAGGTAACACAATCTCATGAAACTTTGCTCCGTCTGCCAGCTGCTAAAGGGATTTGCCTCATGATGTGGTAACGTAAACCCCCAAAGTAAGACACCGACATAAAAAGGACAATTTCATTTGTCCTTCTTCTTCTTCCTGTGTGGCCCCGAGGGGATGGCTGGCTAGTAGTTGAGGGTGAGAGACTAGGGGAAGTATGGAGTAAATGAAACGCTTATATGCACTCCATCAGCATAAACCAATCAACAGATGATTTTCAGGTAGAGGCCAGTGTTTGCATGCATTTATGGGGCACGTCCAGGGTACGGATACAGCAGGAGTACTGGAAAAACCCAGGAGCGAGCGGAGAGCTTTTGGTAAAAGATAGCCAAGATTCAAACACTGTAAAGATTGTTTATGTATTAAATCAAGCAGCAATTGGGCTGAAGCTCCCTCGGCACGTTTCAAACAATCCATAAAGTTTGGCTCAATAACACTGACTTGAAATCAATCCCACAAACATAATAGAAAGTTCATCAGGAATATCCTCCATACTTCCCTCTTATTCAACTGATACAAGCAGGAAGGGCCATGTCTCCAGGTCTTTGTAAATGTATTAACAGTTTGCCAGAACTTCTTTCACACATCATCAGGAGTATGAGTTATTCTGGAGGCCTGTGGAAACGGAGGTAACTCATGCAGCAGCCTCGCTCTTTTACTCAGCATTTGGTTTTGTTTGTAAAACGTTTATGGTCATTTGCTGAAACATGCTGAAGAGCCATTTTGCTGCTGGCAATTTTTTTTTTTTTCTTTTCTGAAAGCAGACCCACATTTTGGGTTTCAGTCAGTATTCTAAGTGAAATTACATTACTGACATCGCTTTATAGTCTGGAGACTTTCCATGGTTACCGCTGTAAAAAGCATCCAATCACCTCTATTTGAGTATGCACCCTCATAAAAGGTGGATTAAGAAGCCATTTTTATTGTTTATTTGTAAGCTCCATAGAGATCCAGTCTGTAGCTCTTAAATGCACGGAAATGACTCCAAACAAACACGCTGCAGCCCCGCCCGGTTCCGTCCTCCTCTTATTCCTATTCCTCCTTTCTGGAATTCTACTCTCTCTCTATTCTAATAAATCTGAAGGGGCCTCTTCCACTTTTACAGGAACAGCAACTCATTAAATGGTTGATTTCAGATGGCAGAGTGTGAATGTTTTGAGTTAACTTTATTGATCTGTGAGTGGGTCTGCGGGCCAGAGAGTAACGGACGTCCCCTCCAGCACATGGGCAGTAGATTTACACCTCTGCATTTAAAGACGCCACTAAACCCAGATGGCCACAGGCCTGCTCTCGCCTGTGCTGTGCTGGCAGGGACACTGTGGTCGTCTCTGCTCTTCGCATACATAAACACAGCAAAAATGGAAAAAGCGATTTTATTCGCTTACCTGCGTGAATACGTCCTCCGAGGACTGAAGTGATGCATAACAGCCTGTGAGTCCACACCTGGTTTACTTCAGCCTCCTTGGAAATTCAGCTCTGGCTGCCTGTGGCACACAAAGAGGTCGTGCGGCAGTCATGCAAAACAAATTTGAATGAAGGAATAATTTATTTTTAAATGATTATTTCTATTTTATTAGATATTATACTGCACAGGGAGATGGTGGAGACGCTGCAGAGCCCCGGGTAACTGGAAGAAACTGGAAATGGATGACATGAACCGCGGCTTACTGAACCAAATCAATGGAGCCAAATGATTTTATTCATCTACGACATGTTTTTGAAATGCGGCAGTTGCTCTTTGAGCGTGACCTAACATTGATACTCGGGGGGGATAAAGGGCCTAAAAGCCAGTCCGGCTTAATTAAGAAGCCTTTAGTGTTTCGGATCCTGCAACTCGTATTTGCCCTCCCTTCGCCGTATCAGCCAGAGAGAATTTGGTCTGTCTCCTACGTATGACATCATTCGCTCAGTATGAGCCATTTCCCATAAACCTCCGTGGCCCCCAGGTTTTCCCACCCATGAGATCAGGGAGCAGGCAGGGTGATTACGAAGAATCAAGCCTGCCGTTTATCAGTAGTAACTTCAGTTTTATCTTGTCCGTTTTTTGTTTAGCCACCCGACAGGTTCCTGTGAGAGCCAACCATGCAGGACATCATTTATTTTGCAACCGTTTCATGCTCATTTAGTCATGGAGCCTCCATCTCTGTGTATCAGATTAATCTGTTTAGACTGTCTCTTCCCTTTCTCCCTCCGTATCGTTGGCTCTCGCGCTTCCCCTCAGGGCAGAAAGCTGCGAGGCTGTAAGGTCCTTCTCTTCCCACAACTGCTCCCAATCACCCCTGTGACTGTTTGCCTGTCAATCACGTCCACATCAGACCCACACTGAGCAGATCGAGCCTGCTGGCACACAAACACGTATATGCACCAGTACAAAAAAAAAAAAGATGGGGTTTAGTGGGGGAGCAGACATATATGAAGGGGGTCCTGTCAGCACCTGCTGCGCCTCACCGGAAAATGTGCAGAGATACACACACACACACGTATCACAGAGCACTAGTTGTGAAGGTACTACTTTAATATTGGTCATATTGACTCAACCTCCCTCTATGTTGCCTCCAACCATGCTGACCTACAGTGTCAGCGGGGGCTATTCTGCTGAGAACCATGTTGCAAAGCACGTACATGGGGAAATGACACGGAGGCGTGTATGTACAACGAGGAACAGGAAGGTCAAACAGCTTGAAATACACACAAACACATAAGACACATTAATATCAGGTATTCTCCACGAGCAGCACAATCACGCAGAAATACAGACTTCACTATTTCTGAGATTGCTTCTTACGAATGCACAACCTCCCAATTAATCTCATCTGTTTCTGCCCAAACCACACACACACACACACACACAGATGTAACACACACACACACAAACATACACACAGAGTCCATTAGGCTCATGTGTTGGGCCCAAACCACGGCCCAGAGTGCTCTTTCATGGCTCCATCATTACATCAATAAGTCTTCACATTAATCTCAGCACAGCAGAGCACAGAGGCTATTACCAGACCAGCCCTGCACCACAGAGGCTCGCTCCGCAGCAGACGCAGGCGAAATAGTAGTCAAATATATTCTGGATACTTGAAAAACACACTAAGGCGTGCTCGGTTTGTCTCGTTTTGCAAAGGGATGTGTCCAGTTCTGAGGCTGCTTCAACAGCAGAGGATGAATTACGTATACCTCAAGCAGTTCAAATGCATGAAACCATATCTGGATATATTTGGTCCCGTCTGCTGTGAAAAGGCCTCAAAAAGACTTTAAGAGTTGTGTTTTGGGTTGTTTTTTTTTTTTAAATGTAAATGCTGATTTAATACACAGCCCAAAATTATTTTTGAGGAGCTGGTTTCAATAGCCACTAACAAGAATCTTTCGCCAGAGCCTTTTCAAATCTGTGTAACATAAGATCGTGCCCTTTTAATAAAGCTCTTGAGAGTAGTTTGAAAAAAAAAAAAAAAAACGCATGGTAACTCTGAGAGATTACTTTACATTGCTCATTATTAAATCAGCCTTTGGTCTGCAGTAAAGGGCACCTGTAAGAAAAAGTGGTTGGTTAATAATCACTGGGATGAGCTGCTGAGGCAGCTAAGTCGAGGCAGCCATCACAAACACATCATCAGTCGCGCTTAAAATGAAAAAAACATTACTCTAGGCATTCGGAGAAAGTAGGCATGAAAGGAAGGGTAGAAGGAGAAACCAAGGAAAAAAGAAACTGAGCGGGTTTGAGAGGAGGCCTCGTCTGTCTGGACAGGAAAGGGGGTTCTTTAACCCTTGACCCCGGCCCACTTTTTGGCTGTGAGTGCGTATGTGTGTTTGTCCCCTTAGAACAGGTTCTTTCAGACACTGTTCTGATGGACACATGGTCCTCCTTGTCGTGGCAGCCCACGCAGGTGCGTACGTGTGGAGTTTCCTGCCCCAAGGTTCAGGAAGGCGATGCGGAGGGGGTGTTTATTATCCGCGGTGCCAACGGGTAGCAGATTCCTGCCGCTCCCAAGCGTCGAGAGGAACGACAGAGGGAGAGGAAAAGAGGGGGCGAGTGAGGGAATGCAGGATAAATGAAAGTCAAGGATAGAGTGGTAAGCTGTAAAACTCTGGAAGAGCGTCCACTTTTATCACCCTGGATCTGTTCTTGGATGAAAAAAGCTGTGAAGTATGTTTTTCACTCGTCTCTCATTCTCTGCCATAATAAAAGAATAAAAGAATATTGCCTCAGAAAGCTCCACTGTTCCCGGAATGGCCGCCTCAGCTCCGATGACCTCAGATATTGTTCCGTTGTATTCTTTTATTCTCCTTTCAACATTTTGGGCTGCAAATGCGAGACGGGAGGACGAAGGAGGGGTGGCGGGGGGGGTGAAGCGTGGCAGGAGCGGAGAGCTGGGGCCAAGGGTCACTGCTGCAGAGTCTCCCCTGAAGGCAAGTCCGCTCCAAACGGGGTAATGACAAACGTTTGGCGTTTTGAGTTTCGAAAACCCCACCGCCCCGCCGCTCCAGCATGCGAGTCTGTGCGCTCCTTTACCAATCACACGAATTCAAAAACTTATTGTAAACTTAAACTTAGACTTTGAAACGCATGAACTGCAAATTTATAGGAATATTTGCGTGTATATATGTTGTAAACTTAGCCTTAGCCAGCACTGTTAGCACCATGTTGCAAAGCTCAATTCAAAAATGCTGAAAATCTGTCATTTGAGATCATTTAGAATCACTTATATGCACTGAAACTGCAAGTAAAATTAAACCAATTAATCAAATAAGTCAAGTAAGTTATTTTTTAAAAAAATTATAAAACCCCCATTTTTCTAAGAGTTGATATAACAAACCCCGACTGTGATAAATATTAAAAATGAAACATAAAAATCAAATAACCCTAAACAGATATGTCCCGACACACACACACAGAAACGCGCTGGCATTCGAGAAATATGTCAGCGCTGCCCGTCTCATCCCAGGCTTTGCTGGGATTGGTTGTTTGTTTTAGTGTTTACTCAGGAATGTCAGACATCCGAGGACACAGCAGAGAGGAAGGTCAAAACCGCAAACCTCCAAAGGCTCAACAAACATTATTAAATTCTCATTTGTTATAAAAGGTTTGCGGAAAGTGGCGTAGTAAAACTATTAACGATTTCACTGGTTTGTGCACTGTGGGAGCATGCCCCCGTTAAATCTAAAGTACACACATTTGATGGTTAAATCGGGCAGGTTTACATGTTGTGTTGGATCTCAAGCACGCAGTGTATCACGTTAAGAAATGTGCCATCAGAAGATGAACATGAAACTCAGCGGCAACCGAGGAACCGAAGACACGACAGGGTGCAAAGTTTGAGTGGACCGCGACCAAAAAAAAAACAAAACACATGAGCTAAGATTATTTAATTGATCATAACTCTTTTTTTCCCCCTTTAGATGCATGAGTCAAAACCCTGCTTGAACGCAAATATTAATGACAAATTCACTGAGCTCAAGAAACAAAAAGTTGCTAATTAGAAAAAAAGCTTGAGAAGCAGAGCCGTGGTTATTTGACTGAGTGCATCATTTAGCAAGAATTCTGAGATCAGGCTTTCCACTTTTATCTGTCAGAAAAAAAGCAGCCTGATCTATTGTTTGGAAGAGAGGAGAGGAACAGAGGAACCGTAGTGCTGAAAGGGCTGTTAAGTCAGATAGATCTTTTGGCACTCCAAAAGACATAATTACTCTAATAATGACGGACCAACAATGGCCAATATCGCTGCAGCCTCCATGAGGGGAACATGTGTTGCTGCTCTGTGTGCATTTGTGTGTACGCTGTGTACTCATTAGCGAAAAGCCTTAGCGCAGACTAGCTCCAGTTACAGTAGTAAACGCTGCCTTTGAACTTTTAATAGAGCCCTGAAACCCAACTAGGCCTTAAAAACACACAGATTTGCAGCAGAAGACAAAATGGAGAGAAAGGGGCCGAAATGGTGACAAGAACTAAACTCAGATAAAATGTAAGCAAAGTATGAAGTAAAAAGGTGAGGGGAAAAACCTGCAGTAAGATTTAGATCATGGACGCGTAACACTGCTGCTGTAACTCTGCCCGGGCACGAATCTGTGCTAACAAAGCAGCTGTTAATTAGCTAACTAATGAAGCACAACGTGTTATATAAACGCACACCTGTTCACCTGCTGACATAATGCAGCTTTCTGAAGTGTTCGTGCTGGTATATCAAGTATCTTAAAATTCTCATTTACACACATCATAATCATCATTAGGGGCCGGTGCTTAGTGCAGCACCTGTACCTGCGCCTGGATGTAGTAATTAAATCACCAACCTGTGTGTGTGTGTGTGTGTGTGTGTGTGTGTGTGTGTGTGTGTGTGTGTGTGTGTGTGTGTGTGTGTGTGT
>JAVDPK010017273.1:0-13660 GCA_034780415.1 Cichlasoma orientale | reverse complement strand
TCTTTAAGGAGTCTTCAGGAATAGTTCTCCAGGCTTCTTGAAGGACATTCAAAGCTCTTCTTTGGATGCTGGCTGCCAAGATGATCCCACACTGCTTCAGTAATGTTGAGATGTCTGAGGAGACCGGTCCATGACTGATAGCATTTTTTTCTATCCAGGTGTTCTTTCACTGCATTGGCAGTGTGTTTGGGATTGTTGCCTATCACATGCTTTTCAGATGATACAGCATGGTGGATCAAATCCAATGGTACTTTTCTGTCTGTGGTGTTGACAGAGCCTCCATTTCTGATGAGGCTTCAGTGAACAGTAGATGGATCTGCTGAAGGACCAAATACAGCTCTCAGGTCTTGTGTCTGGACTTTTTCCTGTTTCTTAAGGACATGACTTTCACATATTGTTCATCTGCTGTAGACCTGAGGGAGCATGGATACCCCCCAGCCAGCTGATTGCCTTGTCTGATATTTGATGCTGAGTAGGTAGCACAAGGTCTGCGGTATAGTTCATACTTGGCGAATTGTTAATATAAAAGTACTGATTATAGTACCTTTAATGTTGTTGCTATTCTTAACACAAGCTCGCCTCCGATGACTAATGCTTGATGAATCGCCACACTGATACCATACCAGTATCATCTGTAATATTAAACACTGATCATGAGGCCATGACAGAGTTCGAGTGGGGCTCAAACTAATTCCACAATAAATAATGAAATTTCATATAAGTGTGAAAACTGATGGTTCAAAGCATTTAAAAGCTTTGATTCACTCACAGCTACTGGGGCCTCACTCCCACTCAAGTCTCAATAGATTGCAGTCCTGAGTTCAAGTGCTTTCACTGATTGCATTACACAATCAAAGTTTTAGGCAATCAGAAACATGCAATAGATAACAAATTGAAATGCACCCCCATAGCCCCAGTGACGCAAAAGAATTGATAAATGTCTTGATTTCATATTTAAAAACCCAGACACAGCTTGGTTTGATCTGATTGCAGAATCAGAAAAACTAATCACAACAGCAGTCTACACTTCCTTTCATACCTGACTATTACACGGGGAAGGATTATGGCAGAACGCATACAAAGCAGCAGGTTGATTTCAGCATCTGTCACACCAAGGACGGTGTCAGCATGTAAAACACAACATTTGTCACAGTTGAGTAGATGTGGGCGTGCTGCTCTATTTATCTGAGACAGTAGGGGAGGTGGGATGCATAGAGTGGGTCCTTGGACACGATTCTCTCTGTATGTGTCAGTTAGTCCCACCACCTACTGAGCACAGCAGTATTATAGCACCGCGTGGGCGAAATAAGGCTTCCCCCAACTAAACACTGTGTTAACCTGATCCAGTTTTGTGCGATTTTTAGTTTGGGATGAGAACAAACAGGACACTCTGATTAAACGGTGTTCACGTAGATGATTCAGTAATGGAACAAGAGGTCTCATTTCACACTCTGTTAGCACAGTTTTCATTAGGAATTAAAACAAATACACACAGGAAATCTGTTCATTGAAAGATTTCCAGACAGCCTTGTTTACATACAGAGACACAGATGCTACGTGCTATATTAAATAATATAAAGGTCACCAAGCCACGGTATTACATTTGAAATTATTATTAAACCAGCAAGGTTAAAATATAGACTTTACTGCAGATTTGAATTGGCCTTTGAAAATATGACAAAAAAGAAATCAAATCTGCCTACGCTTGTGAATCCACACGTTTTCTGTGGGTGGAAGGGGATGTTAGAACAGGAGAGAAGAGAGACTGAGGGCGAGTGTGGGGGAGGTGGGAGAAAACAAGAGGAGGGGGAAGTTTTGTGATCTACCTATTGGCTAAAGCGACTCTCACAATTTGATTCAGCTTTATATTCAGCTCTACGGTCCCTTTTGTTTCCACAGATCTCAGCAGTGAATAACTAAGATAAAAAAAAAATGCAGGTGTAGATTTAAAAGATTTCCTCACAAAGGAACTAACGGCCATGTTTTTTCCATGTGTTACAAAACCTCTGGTGGCTATTGAGTTATTTATAGACACGCAGTAGATATGACAGTATTATAAAAAGCAAAGGGTCAGAAAAGACCAGGCGCGGACACAAAGCTATAAATAGAATTTACAGAGATACCATGTGACGCTTATTTGAGTTAATCCACTGTGAAAAAGGATTGGCTCTGTGGGCTTTTAGGCTTTTTTGAAGAGATCACAACCAAAATCTTACATGGTGTTTAAAGCTTTAGATGTGAAATTGTGTCGATATCTTCACGCAATCATCGTGGTTACTGCTGTAGTTTTATTTTTGATTTAAACACTCCAGTGTAAGTCGACAACATTTCTATTTATTTATTAACTTATCTTTCATTGTTTTGTAGTTAATTTAATCAAAAATGTCAGGAAATAGCTCCTCACTTTACAAGTTGATGGTTTTGGATATCTTGTTTTGTACAAAGTGCAAATCTCAGAGATATTCAGTTTACAATAAGTTTAATAGTTGAGAAGCTGAATAAGAGACTGACTCAAATAACTTACAGAGTAGGTTTATTTTTTGCAGACTTTAAGGTTACATAATAGTAGCGAGAAGTAGACAAATATGCCAGAAAAAGAAAACAAACTCTTTGAATAGAATGGATTTTTCTCTGGATTACAGGAGGTATTCAAATATTTGTAGTGAGCTGTACAATATGATTAAAATCACACCCCGTATGTTGCTCTGTATTTGACTTTAGATTTTGGCTTTAGGCTGTAAGATCTGTATAATACCCCTCCGAGTGGTGGTAGGTGGGTGGGCAGCAGTGAGTGAGTAAATATGGGAGTTAAATGACTCAGTCAGGAGGTGGCCTGAAAGGATCCATGGCATTTGAACAGCCTCAATAATTTAGTATTTGGTCACTTAGAAGGAAACACTGAAAACAGCAACAAGCAATGTGATGCCACTTCACTCGGACCAGGCTACTGCCAGTGTTTGTTTGATTGTAATATGATAACAGTGGCACCACATTAAGAATAATGCACAATTCAATTATATTTCAAAAAAAATCAAGCAGGTAAAGGTGATTTTTTTTTTGTAGATGGATAAATACATTTATGAGCTAATGTGGATTTGTGTTGAAATATTGCAGAGTAAACACATTTTATTGCCTCACCTGTGAGATGGGTATGGGGTAAGGGCCAGGGAGATTTTCCTGAAGCCGTACAGGGTCAGGTGATGCCCAAGTGTTTCCAGTCACCTCAACAGTAACAATGCCAGTGGAGAAGAAAGCATCTGCCCTCCCAGCCATATCCTTCACCATCACTGAGAGCTTGTAGCGGCCACACATCTCTGGGTCCAGAGTAGAGGATCCTGGTGGCGACAGAGGCATAAATTATACAAGAAAGCCTACAAGAAAACAGTGCATTACAGCATTTATTTTATTGTACCCTTTGTGCTATTTCTTAGAGTGTAAAAGACAAAAAACCCTGAAAGTTAAACAGTAACTTTAGAGACTCAAAAAAGAAAAAGAAAAAAAAGTACAAGTAAACACACCATAATAACACGAAGATTTAGAGAAACACATAAAACCTTTCACTCAACATAATTTCCCTCCAATAAGTGAAGCATTGCACATATATTAAATGCTAAATTTAACATGTTCTTATGTGTCTGAGTGCTTTTTTTAAAATCCCTTCATTTGTAATTTCTTGGGTAAATTGAAAGAAAATAATATAAACAACCTATTTGAAAGGTAATCGTGACCGTGAGTAACAGCTAGCCTAAAGAGAAGGTACAAAATCAAGGAGGCAATTTTCACTGCTGCTCGTCTTGTGGAAATCAGCAGCAGCGTGGGCCGGAAAGGACCAGCAAGTGTGAAAGTCATCCAGCTCCTGCCAAACCGTAGCAAAGGGCAATTCCAGAGCTACAGAAATAGCACTGGCGCACAAGAATTTCCTACGTGTGTGTCCGCTGGACTAATAGGATAACTTTTGTATCAAATATTTATGCATTATTAGTATTTTTGTGATGCTGGGCTTTTCCAAGACCTTTCATTATTTTCACGCTTTGATCTTATTTTTGTAACTTCAGTTGTTGTTTCTAAGAAGTTTTTTTTTAATGGATTTTTGAGGCAAATATCAATAATAATAAATAATATTCTTTGTTTTGTTTTGCAAAGACAGATTTTAAAAAGCATGATTACATTTCATTAGGTTTCTTACTGAGATGTGAGTATTGTACTCTTGCAGACAATGTATTTGGACAATAACAGATTTTGTGTATTCTTTGCTTCAGCACATTCATGTGGAAGTAACAGAATAGATACTTCAGTGATTATTCTTAATATGAAATGATTTGAATTCATTCCCAATCAGCTGTAATGTGTGTAAGTTTACTGTGGGAACTGTGTGTGAGATACAGCTTTTTTCATACATTAGCTGTTTAAAGGTTATTGAGCACCTGGATGCAGCAGTGTGTCATTTCAGTGTTAATATATGCAGAAAAGAGCACATAGGAGCTCACGCATGGGCTATAATTTAGATTACAGCGTGACAGTGAAGGAGATAATAATGAGGCTCATTGTCAGAGGGAATTCAAAGTAGTTAGTTTGCCATAATAAAAAAAAGAAGAAGCATACATACACAGGAAAACTAGAAACTGGCAAACAACCTAGTAGACTGAGGAGCACAACTATGATGCATGATGAAGAAGAAAAACCCTTTTATGTCTGCACAGCAAGTCAAAAATGCTCCCAGGATGATGGCGAGCATGTTTCCTTATCAATCTCAAGATGCAAATAAAAACTAAAAGCCAGATTGCGGTTCGTAAAACCATAAACCAGAAAACAGTAGGGTTGTGTGATGTCAACATACAACCCTTGTGTCGTGACACAAAGAGAGGGAAGAAAGGAACAGTTCATGACCCAAAGCATACCAACTGTATTGTAAAACATAGGGCTGCTTCCTTTGTGACTTTGGCATGTATGACTGCTAGTGCAACTGATTTCATTGCTGAATGAAGCAACTGGATGAATGAATGGGGTAGAGGAACATTCTGTCTGCTCAGATTCAGCCGAATCCATCACAGTTCACTGGATGGAATTTCATCATCTACATCATCTCCATAATATGCTCCTAAGAAATGAGAAAGCATTTTTGAATGTACTGTTTGAAAAGAGTTGGCTTCTGAAATTGCAGAAGAGCTGCACTCTAGCTGACCCTGCACTCTGATCTTTGTGGGAAAATAAATATGTAAAAGCTTCCCTTTGAAGATGAGAAAAAAACCAAACCGTATAATGATCCCTTCAGTGATTGGTTGGGACTGACCTTCTTCAGTGAGTGAAACCTCTCCAGTGACCGAGTCGATGGAGAACATTTGGCTGGAGGGAATCCTGGGTGTTTGTTCCATCAGGCTGAACCGCAGATCAGCGTGGGGACTGTTGCGGTCGTCACGATCTAGCGCTTCCACCTGCATGAATGGTATTCCTGAGAGAAACGGGTGGCACAGAGTCAAGCAAAAGGGGGTCACAGAAATGCCCCTCTTTCCATCCCTAACCTCCAAGAAAACATACAAACAGGATGCGGTAAAGAACAAAAACAGAAAGTTGAAATGTTAAAAGACGATACAAAATGTCCAGTATGCAGTCAAAGTAAAATAATAACAAATAGCTTCAATAATGTGACCTTTAACAGAAAAGTGATTAACACTGAGGTATGAAGGTGTGTGTACTGTTCCATTATGGTTTTCTTAAATGAAAATCACATAAAAAACATAATGAAGTTGCTAGCACTGAACCCCAAGTATATTTATAGGACTTCAGATGGAATACAATGAAACCTTTGCATGAAATGGATGGGATTAGTAAGCCCTATGACAAGCCTTTTTTTTTTTTTTTACTGTCATCAAAATGTAACTGATGCAGTTTACGTTATTAAATCTATTTATACTGATGTTAAGGTTAAACTGCAGTTTCCAGGGAAACATGAGGCATGCTTTCCACTGTTGATGGAATTCAGCAAATTTCATAAATCAGGACTGACGAATGTGACCCCAAATTATACCGTCACATCGGAGTGCAAGGCTCTCGTACCCTTGAGAAGCCCGAGCTGCACGCTGCCTCTCATGCTCTCCTCTATGAACGTAGGCACGTTGTCATTCTTGTCGATGACACGCACTTCAACATTGAAGCTCTGATGATGCACTGACAGTCTGAAGGACACCTGTGACGCAATCACAGACAATTAATAACACACGCTGGAATCCACATCCACCCTTTTATGCAAATCATATAGAGGTCTAAATACTGTATTGAATATAAGCACGTGGCCATAATATGACGAGCGAGAGCATAAAAATGTATTTGCTGTGTGAACTGCCTCTATCTCACATTTAGGAAAACTAACAAAACCTGAGTGAAAATGGCTTTCAGAGCAATATGAGGGAAATGTTATTCTACCTGCAGAGAGTAAGATGGTTGTTTCTCCCTGTCCAGTGGTTTTAGAGCATACAGAAACTGAGCATCAACTCCAAATATCCCCTCATCATCTCCCGTTACCACCAGGTCACTGTAATTAGATGGCAGGCTTTGAAGCTGTCGGGACAAGAACAAAAACTATTCATGAAAAATCCGTTTTTGTTCCTGGTTAATAGAAAAACATACACAAGCAACAAGGTGACTACACAGATGTCATGTCTGTACCTGCATTTAAACAAGATGAGAATAAATTAATGAATTACATACATAGAGCGTGTTTAAAAATGCAAGTGATTCTCAACTTTTCACATGTTATCATTTGGTAAGTCAGTTGAAATTAAGCGATTTTTACTCTCTGTGGAGATGACGGAGAAACAATAATAGAGCACCCACAGTAGCTGACCACTATTTGTTCCATATGCCTTAGAAGATAACTGAGCTGTGGTCTGCCAAAAGCAACATTTCTTTGGAGTTCTTGAAAAATTCACGTGAAGCAATTAACATTTCAAATGCTACAATAAAAGATAAAATTCTCAAAGTTGAATCTATAAATTTCATGTCTTCATTTGAAAGGATGGGTTTGTCTTTCTTTGTTCCCTTTGTTAGTTAAATGTGTATTAATCCTCAGCTATAAAATACTCCCCAAGAGGCACACAGTGTACTTTTGTTTGAGTAACAACTGTACAATTGTGACCAAGTATATGCCAGTTATACCTGTATACCATACTAGTAACAAGAGGGCTTAGCAGTTAGACTGGGTAGGGCTACTTCTTCTTCTTCTTCTTCTTCTTCTTCTTCTTCTTCTTCTTCTTCTTCTTCTTCTTCTTCTACTTCTTCTTCTACTTCTTCCTCTTCTTCTTCTTCTTCTTCTTCTACTTCTTCCTCTTCTTCTTCTTCTTCTTCTTCTTCTTCTACTTCTTCTTCTTCTTCTTCTTCTTCAAGCAACTTAAGCAAAGTACTGATCTTTGATGTTTAAGTGTTTTGTGAACAAGAAAACATAAAAAATATCACATATTGCCCAGCTTATCCTTTACAATGTTTATTTACCAGCATCCTACCATTCATCTACCCCATGACCAAATTATTTGATTAAAAAAACCAACAACTCTGTAATACTTAAAAGAAAGACTCAGACTCAGAGAAGAATACTTAAGTAATCCAGGTTTTGAATTTCCTAGATGAAGGTGCTCTAGAATAAAATATGTATTTATATATAGACCCTATCTATCCACAGCAGACATTCAATGGAGGTTGAAACTGCTTACAGTAATTTGCGAGATGAACAAAAATATCGACTGCACTTTTGTACTTTGTAAGGTTTGCTGAATTAATCGTTCAAGAAACAGGAGAACTAACAAGTTTAGCCCTCTCTGACGAACACGGCTTCATGAAAAGGTTTTTACCTTGAACAAATCTGAAGCAATTATGTCCATTCCATTTATAACACAAAGTGGGGTTATTATCCTCCATTCTAGCCATTAACTGGGTATTTATGAGTGAGTCAAAATGACACCCAGTCTGACATCAAAGACTAAATATATGCCTATATTTCACACAAGATGTGATGACATCAAAATCCAGCCCATTAAAATGCCAGCATTCATGCTGTTGCATAACCCAGAGGAGGTCTGACTGACATGTATGAATTAAACATCCTGCCTTCCACCCAGATGGACTAAATGCAGAAACTGAGGCTGACACCTGAAAAGCCTCGTGAACATGCCAATTACAGGGTTTATACACCTTCAGCTCTGAGTGGCAAAAGGAAAAAGGGAAGAAAATGACAGATTCAAGTATGATTTACAACATAACTTCATTTTATGCCTGCTGGATTTGTTTTTTGTTTTTTTTTATGTTATTTTGTTTGTTTTTTTCCCCCATCATGTTACTGATTACTAAATGATCACCTTAAATGTTAAATCTTGATTAAATGCAGCATTTCTGGGACTTCTAAATACTGAAAGGTCACTCTAATAAGCAGGATTTGTTCACAGGCTCAGAATTCTTATCAAACTGCATTTCAGAAATAAAATCTGCTCATATTTCTACTTAGATATACAATTATCTAATCCCTATAATTAAAAAGGTTACGTTTAGAGAAAAACACATCTGTTTTCTTAGATAATGAGCACAAGAAGCAAACAAGAAAAAAGTAAACTGATGTTCCTTACCTTTGTTAGATACCATGGGAAAATGCCATCGTAGTTTTCGGGGACACCAATTTTAACATTTGTCCCAGAGCATGGTGCAGATGCACAGAGTACTGCCCACTGTGAAACGAGATATTAATTGTGTCTTTGTAGTAGCTGAAGAACGGTGTTCATGCAGTAATATGAGCTTATAAATTAAATAAAGTATGACAGGTTAGAGTATTAAAAAACAGCTTACTATTAGAGCTGTAGTGAGCATTGGTGTAGCTCTTCTCTCAGCCATGTGCCCGTTCATAGCATTTCAGACCAACTGTTCTCAGCACAACAAACAACACAAATACTTTGTTACTGATTCACCACAATGGAATTCTTTCTAATGAGAAGAGTTCACATTTTTTTTAAATGTGCGTGCGTAACCACCTATGAAACCGATAAATGCAACATCTGAGCCCACAATGCAGTCAGCGGCACAGAAGCCCAAGAAAGACACTTTTGATTTGAAAGTAAAAATGCTGTCTTTTATAATCCATCTAAAAGCGAAGCATATTTCAAGGGAGCCTGAATGTCTGACAAATATCTTGTATATACAGCTGTTTGGCAGCACCCAATCACTCTGAATTGTGGTCACAGTAATCTCCTATGAACTCCTCTAACTGCAATTAAAGCCTCCAAAGTGTAAAAAAAACCTCTGGGTATACTGTAGCTCAACAAACGCAGACTGTGACAGTAATTAAGAAGGGAAAGTGTTTAATCAAGCAGCTGGCAAAAAAATTCAATAAACTCTATTCCCACTTTAAACAAAAAGGTTTCCTCTTACCTTCTCCGAATGATGTGTGTGCTCCCTCTGAGAGGTGTGAGAGGAGTTTAAATTGGGTGGAAAAACTGAACACTTGTGCTCCTTTGGTGGGTTAATGGTTAACACTTTGAAAAGAACATGCTTAACTGCTCATTTTCCTTCCTGCAAAACCAGTGACCAGTGAGGTTTCATTGCACCGATAAGATCAAATGAATATTGATGAAGATGTAAATCTCACAGACGTTTACTCAGTTTCTGCCGCATTGTGCGACATATGGTGGCGTAGGAATAATGGCAGAGGAGAGTTTATGAATTGATTTTATGTTTTATTGAAAAAGGAACTCAACGTAAACAAAGAATTTTCAAATCATGTCAAAATTCACAAGACTAATATAACTTATTGCTTTACTCAGACATTCACAACCTGAATTCAGTGTTATGGAACAACATAGAATAGCAGATGTTTTGAATAGTCCTCAGTAACTTGGCCAAGGCACGAACCTGCGTACCACACTTCAAGTAAATATGACTCCAGATTACCTAGCATTATTATCCTTTCCCTTGTCATAGAATATGATGAGATGTATGTTGCATTCAGCTTCATTCGTACATTAGTATATACATTGAGCCCCCCCCCCCCTCCCCCATTCAGTACATGGGCAAAACAATAGCCCAACAACCAGGCAATTTTGCAGCACATAGAAATAACAAGCCTTTGTGGGGTTTTTTTCATACATACTGATGACAATATTTTAAGGCAGACGATAAAATAAATGCAGGTTATCACCATGATATACTGTAACTCAAACAACATCAGTCATTTCATTAGCAACGGCCTCCTTTTGCTTTTGGTTGGTGTCTAAAAAACAAAAATATATTTCAGTACTGCTCTGTTAGTCCTTTTGGGTTAGTGTTAAAACACACAGCATCTGGTCTTCAGAGGCCAAGGAAAAAAAAAAATGTCCTTCAGTCCCATCTGTCACTCAGAGAACTGTTAGGTCATGGCAGGACTTTGATTTCTGCCTGAAAGCCATTTTCTTGTTCTTGCGTGCGACCATGCGGCCCAGAAACCTTTTGGCCTTCTTGCCGATGCTCTCTCGTCGTCTGCAGTTGGCCATGCGTCGTGCGTTTTCCTCCTTGCTGTCTTTCCTCAATCTGATCTGTCTGACGATGCCCTCAAACAGGTCCTGCACGTTGTGGTGAAGGGATGCGGACGTCTCGATGAACTTGCAGTCGAACACCACTGCACAGGCACTTCCCTCTGCAATCCAGAAAACACGAAGAGAGGAACATTAAAACTCTAAGAAAACTCATACATCCAGGCTGAACTGTAAGCTTATACAGGATGAGTTAGCCCTAAGTCATGACAGTTGCAAATCTCTGGCAGATGGCTTGGGCTGCAGAGGTACCTGAATCAACCTGAGCAGTCAACTGTGAAAAGTGGATTGACCCTACCAAAGTCAGTGATGCTCAACCATCTGTCAGATTTTGTCATGAAATGCCTCAAGCAAGGCTTTAGTGAAAGGAATTCAAATCCACTTCCCCTGACTGCACATTTTAGGCTCACTGATAAGTTTATTAAGCTCACTTACCATCTACAGACACCTCTCTGGACCGCACCAGGTCACTCTTGTTGCCCACAAGGATTATGGGAATGTTCTCTGACTGCCTGGCTCGGCGCAGCTGAATACGGAGCTCCGATGCCTTCTCAAAGCTTGATTTGTCGGTCACTGAATACACAATGATGTAGGCGTCTCCCATCCTCATGCACTGCTCCTTCAGCCACTGGCTGTTATCCTTCAGGGAAAAAAAAAAAACCAGACACTAAATTTAGCATCATACATGCCTGACTGCATCTTTTACAAATTCAATATCCCTGAATTAATGCAAATGGAGAAACACTTCATTAATAATATATAACTCTCACCTGTTCCCAGATGTCATACAGCACAATGGATGCCTCTTCCTCATCCACCACGATAGATCTATCATAAGTGTTTCCTGAGGGGAAGAAAAATAAATACTGAGTTACACACAGGCAGGGAGAGCAAAGCGCCTCTTATCTGAGCAGTCGTGTTTGCTGTCAAAGTGTGTTGCTGCTTGTTTTTCACTCTGATTTTGACACTTTTTTTCTCCATTGTAGTCTACTCATTAAGTAGGAGACTGATCACAGTGTGTGTGATCGCACCATCACTGGCCTTTTGTATTTTCCCTTCACATAATGCTATTGGATGTGCGTCTGACAGCTGGTGCCCCACTGTATGTGGAAATAGCAATAATCAATGCATGAACACTCCTCATACAATGCTGCATTAGACAGCTTTTAAGCTTCTGTGCAGCCTTTCTGTAAGTTTAAATTTTTTTATTATCATTAATTGTAATTCTGTTACAAATGAAAAGTGTGTGTGTGTGTGTGTAAATTGTAATAATTCATTTCAAAAGTAATATTGAATTACAAATATGTTGTAACTGCCTTTCATTGGAGCTTTCATCTCTTAAGCGCATGTTATTTATTTTAAGTGTGTTTTGTATTAAATAAAATAAATCAATCTTTGGCGTGCCAATTATCACAGCTCCTCTATGTGTCTGAGAGTGTGGGTGGCTATGATTGATGATTCATTCTCAGCACCACCATTTACCTGCTTCATCGCAGTCGTGACCAGCATCCTCAACTCCACCAAAGACGCGCGCCAGGCTGGACTTGCCGACACCGTGCTCCCCGAGGAGAACCACTTTGTACACCTGGGAGTCCGCTTCGCTGCTGGTGGAGATCACCGAGTCGGAGGAGTCCGACGCGCAGCTGCCCCGGTGCTGTTCACTTGGGGAGTAGGACGTGCACCGCAACAATTTGGACAGCTCGTCGGTCTGTCCCGTCTGTGGCGTCGTGGGGCGCAGGTCGCGGTCGTCTACGGGCATGCTTCTCCTGTGAAGGTTGGGTAAATTCATGGGGAAGGGCACGCTTCCTCTCCTCTTGTCCATGTTCCGCAATTTGTCGCCCTTGTTCAAAGTCATTGTGCTTCTGTCGAGGATCTGTGGATAGATGTGCCATGCGTAAATATGTGATAATTTCAGCCACATTTAAAGAAAGGAACGACTTCAGCGCCTGCATATAAATATAGAGGTAATTTTACAAATATGTTTACCATTGTAAGTCATATTGTAAAGTAAAACAGTTACCCCACATTTAAAATAAATATAAAATGATAGTCCTGACCTGACCACGTCACAAAAAAAAAAAGAAAGAAAAAAAAATCAAAATCAAATTAAAGCTTGAAATCTCTCACCAGGAGCCGGTTAAAGACACTTACTCGGTGCTGAAAATTAAATCCAACGAAGGCAATCCAGTAATCCTTGGTTTGAAAAGTTGTTGTACTCGATAAGCGGTTTTTGTTCTGGTCTGATCAGAGTCGCTGCTCGGGGTATTTATATAAGGGTAGAGTGACGTAGTAAGGGATTCGCCCCGGAGACTCACATCTCCGTTTATTGTAGTGGTGCGTAACGGTAACATCATGCTGCGGAGGGGGTGTATGATTGGAAGAGCTGAGGAATCTCCCTTCCGCATCGCCAAATGGAGCTTACTTTTGAGGGGGCGGCCAGAGATGAGCCTTTGAAGAGGGGAAGCCCACTTAAAGCTGGAGAATTACTATCTGATATAGATTTAGGAGATGATTATAGAGGTGGTGTTATATCCTGACGTGGTTGCTCTTAGCGAAATATGATCTGTTGTCTCGATCAAAATGATTAGGAGCATGGGAATATCATTATTATTATTATCACAGGAATTAGTGTATGCTGCTAACATAATATATATAATATATAATTAACATATATAATATATATATATGTTAAGGAATACAGACGAGCCTGTCCTCCTTCAAAAAAAGACTTTATAGGTCGTTTCTGCAGGCACGGTTTTAGGACCAATACTTACGTTTTAAAATCAAGCGACCTCTAGCTGTTGTTCCCTGACAGAGGCTGTGAATAACGTGTTCGGTTTTCTCCGGTAAATTACGAACAAATACGTAAAAAATACGTAAGAAAGTAATATTTCATCTTTGTTTTTTTCCCTATTGGGTGCACTGATAACTATCAATGGATTATTTTGATGCTGAACAGATCATAAAAACCTCCGTCTGTGTTCGGAGGGAGCAGTGGTTACGCAACAGAACTTGTCAGAGAATTCAAGGATTCAAGGATTCTTTATTGTCATTCACACTGCATTTGCATACAGTGGAACAAAATTCTGTTCTCCGGTCCCAGTGTTACCCATGTACAA
>JAVDPK010017272.1:0-13668 GCA_034780415.1 Cichlasoma orientale | reverse complement strand
CACAAGCACCTGGTAGAGCTGAGCAGAGAGTTCAAGAGAAATGTCCCTGAGGTGAGTCTGGCACCCCCCCCAAACAACACACACACACACACACACACACACACACACACACACACACACACACACTGTCTCAACTGTATGTGTCATTTTGCTCATCTTCACCTCAGCAGGTACTGACTGTCTGCATCACTGCAGCTGTTCAAGCCCCCGCATATACCTTTTGAACAGGGAATTATTTATTTCTCTTGTAAAGCCCGCATTTGCATACTGTATGTTAACAGTGCACAACACTTGCGAGAAGTCAGGGTTAGCCTCCTCCCTCCCCTTTTCCAGTAGATAAGTTAATATTTAAATGCTGAGGCCTTGCAGTATTAGCCTCTGGCTCGGTGCGATGAGAGGCGAGGGGGCTCATTTGCACAAAAAAAAAAAAAAAAAAAAAAAAACGTAGGTAAGCACGACTCTGCTGCTTACTTTCAACTCCAAAGCTAAAGCACCACTTTATGAAAAAATTATCTTGGTGTCAGAATTGGCAGCTGATGTTGATATTTCTCCAGGTTTCTGTGATGGAACAGGAACAGGTGTCTCTCCAAACCCATTTAGGAAGAGGATTCTGACTAAACAATGCGATGAATGCTGATGAGGAAGAGTCCCCCTCTGCACCAGCCCGCCAACAAGCCTGTTAGGGTTGTGCCACTCCACTTTACTTTGTTGTATCTGGTTGTATGTTACCACACAGAGACTGATATAAAGTGTGATATACACGGAACTATCAAAGCAGCTCCTTTCCCCTCATTTAAGAAGCTAACTCCATTATTCTGATGTGCCGTCACTTCATTCTTTACCTGAACAGCTTTCAGTAGACTAGCAGTCTCTTAAAACAAAGCTCCACATGGCTAATTAGCATATTATTACGTATGCACATTACCAAAGCTATTTCTCAACATATGTTTACACACATGCTGTGCACCAACATGAATTGTGCTCATACAAAAAAAAAAAAGCCTAAACAGATGCTCAGATAAACAGTGTATTTTACTCCAAAGCTTGGCTAACACACCAGTAGCATCCCCACAGTAAGCCACAGTGATGAAGCAGAACCTTTTTTTTTTTTCCTTGGCCGTAATGTCACATAATCTCATATCTTTGTGTTTCTTTTCATCCACTGTTTCTCTTCAGCTGCAGCGGTGTGGACCACTGACTCTGCATTGATATTTTCATATAGCCTCTTGCTACTTCCTTCCGCTGCTGCTTTGCCACCAGCACTACTTTTCGTCTTTATTTTATTTCTTCATTAATAATTAATCTGTATATTCTTGGATTTTTAAGGGGTAGGCAAATTTTTTTTTCTACAAATACCTTAAACCGATGTTTACAAAGTCATGTTTACATTGTGACGTTCTGGGTTGCCATCGAAGAGATCCTTTACTTAAGTGTTTAAAGCAAATGACATTAAGAATAAAATCTGCAGCCTTCAGCTAAATGTTAGAAGACATTTTTGTGCAGAATGAGGACTGGTGATAAATATTGATAAGATCTCATGTTAACAATATCATTATTGGCTCTGCTTAGTACAACACAACTGCTTAATTATCTTGTAGGTCTGAGCACAGTGTAGAAAACCAAAGTAGAAAAAAAATGATGCATGTGACTCAGGTGTGCCCCACTGCCACGAGACTGATGCCAGTGTTTAGAAATATGCAGCTGTCAGAAGAAATGCTGGCACTGATAAAAAAGAATTGATAAGCTTGGCATATGCTTCTGATGGACGTGGCAATCTGGAACCAGTTCTGAATTTCTGTCCTTAATGAAAACTCACTTACTTACAGTGGAATCACTTTAGATATGAGATCTCTCTGTGGTTAGCATGAGCAGGAGAAACTATTAAAATCAAACAATACATCTTTTAGTGTAAGTACTGAAATGTGAATATCATTTTAAGTGAACTTAAGCTATAATATTTCTCTACCTTGTCAGCAATGCGCATTAAATGTAGCAAAAATGTCTTATTTAACGGGGACCGGTTATGGTCATTTCTAGCTCCATATTTGTGTTCTTGGATTTTGCATAATTCACAGTTAAAGTATATATTTTATTGATCTGGTCTTTTCTGTCTGAAACCAGCTGTTTCCGCTTCTTTTCCTGTCCCTTTAAGCAAACTTTCTTCTGACTGGCTGCCCCTCGTAAGCATCCGGTGGGTGGGGCTTCAGTTCTTACAGTCAGAGCCATGTGCCTGAGGTGACTATATTAGGGGTTACCCCCCCTCATTGACATTATGCAGAACCAAGAGTAGAAAAAGCTGAGACCGAGCATTTAGTGCAGACTGAAATATGTAATCATTGCAACTCATTCAGGGTTAGTGTTTTGTCTTTTAGTCATGTGCTGAACAGTTCGTCTTTTTAAATGAAGTGTCATACATGCATATCAGCTGTTTAAAAAAAAAAGAAAAGATAAAAAGTATACTAAAAGGGGCAGATGTTAATCTATCCTAACATAACAGTTAATACATCACAGGTGATCTAGTGGATGTTAATTGCTTATTGTAATAGTAATAATACCCTAACATGCATAGAATTTTATGTGTCATTATTTATTTTCTAGGCTATTTTACTGCCTACTTAGAAGCTGTATAGACATCACTTATTTTCATGTTCTTCTGCTTTACATTTAAAATGTGCCAAGACCTCAGTGCGCCTTGCTTTTGTAAAGCAAAATGGCAATTAAGGTAGATTGAACTGAGTACATGAAAAGCTAAACCCATGAGAGATAGATATGATTTAGTCCTTTTTCATCATCCTCCTTTGAAATGATCATCTATTGACATGTAGGCTGAATTCAAAGAGAATATTTTTCTATTTTATAAATTAACCTCCAGGCTATTTGCTATGCTGCCTGCCTATCTCAGCCTGTAGTGCACTGCTGTAATCTTGTCAGTATAATACAGGCGTTTAAGACAGGATCAGGCTGTCACCACTGGCAGCACAATCCCCTTACCTGAGGCTGTGAGAGCTCGCACACGTCTGGATCTCTAGCTAGTGGAAAGCCCCACTTTTTAAACATGCCCACTCAAACTCTTTAGGTTTAACCACTAATACTCGCACCCCATTACGACATAACTCACCGGCAGCACATATGCAATGTAAGAGAAGCTGTGGTGAGAATCCATTAAACGTGCTCTTTCTTATGTTTGTGCCTCACTGGGGCCAGTCTGATTCCTGAACAGGTGGAGTGTCTGCAAGAAAGCGCTGAGACAGAGTTTACTTTTTTTTTTCTCTTTCTCTTCTCTCTGTAAACAGGAAGTCCGGGAGATGGTGGCACCTGTTCTCAAGAGTTTCCAAGCCCAGGTGAGTCACACGTCTTTTGCATTTTACAGATTACAGGTTCTGCAAAATGAAACTGAGAGGGTGGAAAGCTCCAAGTGGTTGTAGCATTTTATTGATGATTTCTGAGGCTTTGTCTGCTCGACATTATAATCTACTGAAAGGAGACACTCTTGCTTAGTGCTGCATGTACATTGACCAAAAGCAGATCGCTGTGCTCCTGGAATGAAACACTTGATTGATAGGGCGAGGAATCCATGGCATACTTTTCATGTTACTGCTCATCTGGTGCTTATTGACTGATGCCTTTTCTGTCAAAGTGAAGTAGCATCTATCAGCCATTAGATGATCAGATATCTGGCTTCTCATATTTTCTTGGCTGAGACAAGCCCTCATTTCCTGTTGTGATGGTGCATTCAGCGTGCCCCCTCTGACGTCGCCATATTGAAAAAGTCATCTGATACCTACCAAGACTCTGCTCCAGCCATTAAACCAAGGTCATAAATCACATTTGTGAGCTGCATTATGGTCCGCGAAGCAGAGGCTTATGGAAATGATACCACAAATATGTTTCCAGTCTCATTCTCCCCTCTAAACTCCCGCTCAGCGCTAACCTGAAAGCCCTATCATCGGTAAACATTAGAACACTCGGCATGGATTGTTCAGATCTCTTGGAAGCGATTATTGGCAGCTTCTTTTTAATGCTTTATAATTGACTAGGCCCAAGTAAGCGTGTTCTCTGGCAGGAGCTATCACATTCAGCACCCTGTGGTTGATTTCTGTGCTAATTCAATTACTCCAACTGTAAAGTTCCACAAATATCAGAAGCACCCTTCCATATCTTTATTGTGCAAACAGGAACCCAAAGGATTAATTTAAGCACCATTGATGTCTGACAACTGGGAGTCTAGAGATGTTTCATAGTAGATAAAATAGATGGCTGATAATGAGCAATGATTTTTTTTTTTTTCTTGTTAGCTGCAGGCCTCTCTGGGTACCTCTTGGTCTCTCTTGTGTAACTACCACAGGCTTGTGTTCTGCACATTTATAAAGTGAGCCAGCTTGCGGTGCAAAAAGCTATTTTTTGATCGCGGGGTGCAGCAGGCAACTCGGCACACCATAATAATATAATCCTCTGGTGTTTTTCTGATACACTTTGACCTTATTGGTAATGTCAAACAGCTTGCAGAGGCTTGTGAACTTTACCCAGCGGTAGTCTGCTCGACCTCAGTGTAAGCCGTGGGACCTCGACCTGCTGCTGCTGCAGGGGGAGAAAGTGAAAGGGAAGGTTGGAGTTGGATGTGCTTGTTTGGCTGTGTGGTTTGGGATAGATTGAATCTCCCCTGCAGGTGCACTGTACAGGTGGTGAACCGTAGAAAAGTCCCAGCATGTTCTATGTGTGTGAGGATGCATACATGTGAGAAAAAACTGGGTCCTCGCCCCCCTTTTCCTCCCCTCCCTCATTGCAGTTCGGAGGCCCAGAGGAGTGCCTCTTGGTATTTGGACCCTCATCATGCCACTTCTAAAGGAGAAGCCGGCTCCTTTGAAGTGTTTGCGACATGACAGGTTCCCTTTCTTTTCTTTTTTCATTTCAATGTTCCCCACCCACTTTCCCTCTCTTCTCCCGTCCAATCTCGCCTTCTAATTATCACTAACCAGGCGACTGATTAGAAACACGTTGCCGACCTAGTTTTTCCGCAGAGCTGGAGGAGGAGAAAGGGTTAATCCCAGAGCTGGTGGCTGTCATTGGTCGCTTCCCTCCTTCTTCTCCTCTTTTTTTTTTTCGTTCTGCTCTCCTCTTTTCTTTCCCTGGAAGTTTGCTAATGAGGTCCCGTCAGAGCTGAGGAGAGGTGTTAATTTGGCCTTGTGAAGTAGGAAGGAGATTAAGGACAGTGAGGAGCTGAGTTTACGGCTTAAAATACACCGCTGTCCTTATTAATCCACAGGGCCCTGGGAGACCGGCGTTTTTGGTTTTATAATGAACACTGTCTTATTAAGAAGGTAATTTTAATAAAAATTTACGGCGAAGAAGAGGAGATGGTACATGTCTCCATGGTCTCAGGCACACCTTTGGGGCTGAGGGATATGACAGTTATTTCTCAAATAACCGATCGCTGGAGAGACGGGGCCCGTTGGACCGCACTGTTCACACAACTCTCTCTCAGAGCTCTCGCTGCCATCTGAACATACAGAAAACAGACTTCACCAAGTCTCACCAAGACTATGCAGGCTTCTCAATGCAATTTACACCTCCCTCACACTTTAGAGTATAAACTCCCCTCAGGATGAACCTTGGCAGCGAGGGGGAAAAAAGAAAAACCACAGTGTCTGATTCGGCGTATGTTTGCAGGAGAGAGGCAGATTCCTCCTCACATCCGGACAATCTGAATATCAGGCCCAAATTAAGCACTCATTCTATTTTTCTCTCCTCTCCTCTTGATGTCGTTCGGCGCTCTCAGAAAAAGAAAACAGCAGTATGAGTCCCTAATTACTGAAACTTGCTTTACAATGATAATCCGTAGAGTAATTTAGCGTGCACAATGAGAGTTGTGGTGCTTGCGCAGATGGAGATTCTGATAAATAGTTTGTAACGTGTAATTAGCAGCTCTGCCGGTTACATACCATTAACCCCTCAAGCTCAGGAATCATTATTGGTCCTCATTATCAAGCAGTAAGGTACGATCGAGCTGACTAGACATCAAAAACATCAAACAGCTATTAAAGCACTGCGAGCTGGGGGCTGGCGGACACCTGTTTATGAGTCTAACTGTGCCATTTCTTCCCCTGAGGTGGGAAAGTGATGATGTGAGGGAAGACAATGTTTTCATGTATATTATTGCTGTTGTTGTTGTTGCTTGTTTTCTGCGTGAGCTTCGGAGGTATTTTGACTACACAGCAGCTCTGAATGAATTAAGACGTTTCAAAATGGCTGCTGTGTCTCGTCTGTGCGACTGATTTCTCAGGGAAGGTAGAAAGTGACTTTGTTGTACTGTGTTGATAATATGACCTTTCATGTTTTCAGATGTCAGATAGCATGCCGGAGAATGACACCAGAAATGTGCAAAAGAAAGCCAAAACTGTTTGGATTGTCACATCCGTTCAGTTCTTTGCTGTTAGAAACATCTGCAACTGTATTTTTATCCTTGTTTAAGGCTTCTTGCAGATAATTTGGTGCGAGTATGAGAGCGGAGTGTTGTTGGAGACCTTTGCCCATAATGCCTTGCCCTGAGCTGCCCTCCCATCTCCACGCAGCGAGGTAGACAACCACAGTCTTTGATCATCCATCGAGAGCCGACCAGTTTTTGCTCCTTTTTGATTAATTCCTGAAGGAAATGATAATTTCTCTTGAATGTATGAATATGTTATGAATAGTGGAATGAATCAAAGAGTAAAGGATGATAATTAATTACAGCGCTATGATAAAAGGCTGTGGGTGTTATGACGCAAGCTTCCTCTGTGTCATTATGAGAGGCTCCGTAATTACCTTTCTGCACGAGCCAGCGCTCCTGGCGGTGCTGGCAGTGAGAGTGCCGCTCGCTGAGTGAGTCTAACGGTCATAAAGCTTTTCCCTGCCTAATTGTCTGAGGGGCTCTATGGCACTTTCATAGATGAGGGACTGCGCCGTTAGGAAAAATGCTCGGCGACGCTACAGCTTTTCCAGCTCAATGAAGACAGATCTTCATCATGGGCTAAACCTTGCGGTTATTAGGTACAGATTGCTTGAGTGGATGGCTAACTTGGGAAGGTGGTGTCGGAATGAGTGAGCAGCAGAGTCATACAGTCTGATAAAAATCTGCTAGTAGACTACATACAGTTTTAAAAGCAAGCTAGTGTGGATTTCTTTGTACGTTATAGGCTCATATTTCTGTGCCAGTAAACCAGATCTGTGCCTCCTAGGTACCTCTGAATATTCCCTTTGTGTTATTATTCATGCCCTACCTTATGTAAGGGGCATTTACGACACCCTCCTACTCACTCCCACTCTCCCATCCTCCCATGCTTCCCCCCCGGCTATGACCAGACTGCTCCATACTGGGCTGACGAGGTATCTCTAATGCCTGTCTCCTGCTCGGCTGTCTTAGGCTCATTGAGCAGCAGGCCAGGCCCAGGATCTCCAGGCCATTACCTATTCATAGCACGCACAGGCCTCCAGCCTATTGTGGGGAACATAATGGGCTCCAGGGCCATGTAAACCACCGGCTTTCTGCTCCTGGTTTATCGCTTGTGTCCTCTTCATGCTAAGGAGAGGGAACGAAGGTGAGAAGAAGGAAGTTAGGAGAGAGACGAGAGAGCACAGAGGGGGAAGGACATTGGGGGGGCATTGGAGTGTAATTGGACATTAGATAATACCTTCCTTGAGTCTTTTACGTCCTTTGCATCTCCTGAGGGTGAATGGCCTTGCATGTTCTCCACATCAGTGCAGAAAAGCTGCTTTGAGCCAAACTTAATGCACCTCAGTTCACGTACTGTTTCAGTCTCTATTACTTTAAAGTTTGCTTTTATTGATCATGATTAATCAGCTTATATGTGGATGTTGGATCAAATGTTGTCTAGCCTGCTGTACCACTGCAGCTTCATCTCATCTAATGTTAAATCCTGTAGTGAACAAATAGCTTCATCAAGGGCTTTTGTTAAAGATGGTTATATTTCTCAGAATTACTCTCTAGCTGCACATCTGCACATCATGTTACGTTAGAAATTTATTCGGCAGACTGTTTCCAGTTAGTTTCTTTTTTGCATTTAGTAATGTACTGAAAATAAATGGCCTCAGGACGGATTAGAACCTGGGCCTTAGTGATAGCCTCGTGGTTCACCTGCTCGGCCTGGTGAAGTATACCGGCACCCTTGTTTCAAATAACTTTAAAGTGACCCCTAAAGTGCCGAGTACTGTGGGCAACTGACAAATACAGAACAATAAATGTGAAAATATTCTAAGCACCAAGTGAATTTTAATATGGTATGATTGCACTAGAATTTCCCTCACCTAAACTAAAACA
Organism: Cichlasoma orientale; assembly: GCA_034780415.1. Lineage (NCBI taxonomy): Eukaryota > Metazoa > Chordata > Actinopteri > Cichliformes > Cichlidae > Cichlasoma > Cichlasoma orientale. The sequence goes on along the minus strand of JAVDPK010017272.1, from coordinate 5,354 downwards.
TGGACTTCCTGGATAGGCTTTTAGTATTAAAACAAAAAACAAAAAAACAAAACATACAGAAGGTCTTATTATGCTCCAGTCCTCCAAAAAACCTTCAAACACAGTTGAGTTACTGACTTGAATCAGCTGAGGAGAAGCCTAGCGGACTGCTAGTGGCTGAAGATGCTTGTCGGCCCATTCACTCAAAATGGGCATGCTGTTAAATATGCACAATTTTAAGCCTTATAACAATTTAAATGGATGAGATAATTAAAAATGTACCCCCAGTATGAAGTAAAATGGCTATAAAGACCAAAACTATTTATTGTACCAGGCTCTGAACATGCTTTTTAATAGTGTATAGTTGCACATTTTAACATGGAAGTTTATGGCTGTGTGCTTCCTTATAAAACAGCCTCAAGTGGCCACTAGAGGACCTGCAGTTTTTGCACTTCCACATCAGCTTCATTTTCCAGAACTGGAGGTTCACATTTGATACAGACAAAAATTTTTTTTTTTCTCTAGGTGTATCATATAGGAAGGGATTTGGGAAATGGTTAAACGTGTATGTTGCTAGCTACAAGTAAATACTGAATTGCTGAACGCTGCCAGTTTTGTACAAACAAATGTGTTATTACAAGAAAACTGAGGGCTGTAACCAAAAAAAGCCTTCAGTGAGCTGAGTTAAGCATTTTACCTTTATGAGCCATTCATACTTGCGTGGATGACTATAATGGCCAAAAAAGAAACTTTGTAGCTTGCATATTTAAACAGAAAACACAGGTTGTGTTTTCTGTTTAAATATGCTTGCTATGTATGTTTTCTGTCTGCAGAGGTGAGCACATTTTTTTTCCGGCCAAATTTATAGCTAAAGAATTTGCCATCCGTCTGTTTGGCAGAAGCTCAGACAGTACCTTTTTTTAAAATGAAATATCATTAATTCAGTAAATGACAACATAAACAAACCCAGTAGTTGGGTGGCAGTGTTTCACCACTGGTGCACCATATTTCAGCTCCATATTGGGCCTTTTGTAGAAGTTTAATATATCTGACTGCCCTTGTTTGTTTCCTGTGTGGTGACTGATTGTTGTGATTCTGCCGGGCGTTTTTATGCTGAGGCGTCTCAACCTTTCCATCAGCCTTCCCAGTGTCAGTCTTATCCCTCCTCTGCTGTGCTGTGATCTGATGGTGTGTGTGTGCGTGTGTGTGTGTGTTGGCGTGTTTGTTTTCCTGTCCTGACTGATGCCCTGTCGGAGCGTCCCAGTTGGGTGTATTCATCATTATGGATGCGTGTTTAGAGTCAGGGATGCACACCAGGTAAAGAAGAGAAGGGGGGGGGGGGATGTTATAAATAGGCATTTGGCTCTCTAGCCATGTGGAATTGATGAGTTTCAGCACATTCTGCTCTGCAGTGCCAGGTTTAATTTCTACCGTCCTGACAGCACAAACCTCAGAGCCCAGAGACATCACGCCTGACTGCCGCTGCTGTGCAAATGTTAGCCATGTTTGAGGATGGACGCACGCATAGCGCCGGCTGCAGTGCTCCTATTGGATGTCTGACTGGGTGTACATCCCCTCCTCTAAACCCCTGTCACCTTAACAGACAGGCAATCACATCCCTGACTGGACACTCACCAGCAGCACACAGTAACTAATCCAAGAGGCAGTTTCTAAGACAGAGCTCGCCTCAGTCTAACATGGTCAGCTACCGGTTATGAGGCAGGTGAAAGCCTCACTCTCCTCAGCTGCTCCCTCCAGGCACCCTAAGTCAGAGAGCAGCAGCATGAACCACCACAGCAGAAGCAGCAGCAGCACTGTCTCTGAGATTCTCCGAGTCCTGGCTCACTCTCAGCTGCTGGCAAGAGCACAGTCAAATTAGCCAATAAAAATGTGTGAAATCGGTGGCTCAGTGCCGGCGAGGACGTGCCAGGAGAAATAAACATCAGCGCTCGCGCAACCAGGAAAAGCTCGTGTGAAGAGGAAAAAGGCGGAACGGGAGAGCTGCTCCGTCGATTCTACGGCACGACTCTCTGATTTCAGGCGCAGAATCGGAGCTGCTCAGACACAGAGTAAAGTTGTTTCTCCTCTCCACTGAACACAGAGACCCAGCACCAGATCAAGCCGGTGGCAGCACAAGTCAGAAGAACATGAGCTTCTGTCAGAGGATACACGGGCCTCATGTGCTGAAGTGATTTAATTCCCACTGTTCATCTGCAGTGTCCCCCCAACCCCACCTCCACCCCCACCCACTGAAGCCTGGGAATACCAGTCTTCATTTCACATGATGCTCGGCTGTGAAGTTTAATTTCAGCAAAATCTAAACACGCTAATTAAATATCATAACTTTCTGAAGAAGGCTCTTGTAAAGGTACCTGAAATTTTAATTTAGACTTCAAAAGAGCGAAGACTTTAAAGCAAATCTATTGTTTTTCATTTAGACTTGCAATTTTCTTTTCTCTGCAGTGCTGCAGTACGTAGTTATGATTGATCTGGTAATTAAAATATGCAGAGAGGGAAAAATATTAACTGCTCCTTTTTTCACTTTCTTTTTGTTTTAGAAAACAGCCGACACATTTTCCCTGCTCTTTCCAGCACAGATAATTAAATTTTGCACATTGATGTTCTTTACACAGCATTCATCGGCCTCATTATTTTTCCATTTTCATCTTTCTGGTGAGAGATCGATAGATTGATAAAATGATGGAGCCTATCTTAAATAATGCAAGCGGTGAAAAGTTACACTTACTTTGCTGCTGGCTAAGTGTTTGAACTTTTTATTCTTCTTTCAAATTGTATTTAATATCCCATGAAGGTAGATCTCGCAGCATTACATGCTAGTATAAAACATTTATTTCCATTTTTGCTGTACCTCTGCAAAAAGGAGGAAAAAAAAAGATGCAGCTCATCTTCAGTTTTAGTGGGCCTATGGTATACGAGATGATGCTTGTCAAGGCTAATATTCTAAATGATAAAGAAAGTGGCAATTCAAAGAAAGACAGCGTAAAGTAGGCCAATTAGTACCTAGGGAACATTTTGCTAGAAGAGATAGCAGCTCCAAATGTCACATGCACGAACATTAGGACCGATTGTTTATAATATGACCTGACAGTTTGGGTCTCTTTAATATGGGATTAGCTACAATGCTAATTAACATGTGGCTCTATTAAAACTAGCAGCTGCGAGTGAAGTAACTCTCTTCTGATGTACGCCCCACATTAAAGTGTTGCGTCCTGATCGTAAATCAACTCAAACACTTTCAAGAGACCTCCTCGTTTTATTTGGTATTTTCTACAGGAAATGCGACATCCTAAATCAACCTCCCCACCCCCCTAAATATCTAAGCCCACAGATCAGAGTGTGCTTTGCCTTTTGTCACAAACAGATATATATTTTAAAGTCCCACTGCAGGGCTCTCTGTTTCATCAGAGACGTAAGCCACGGTGGCCTGAGGAGAATGTTAAACACATTCTCAATTAAAGCAAAGTAACTTTGCATCTCTTCGTCATTTCTCCTGCAGTCCCTGTAATTGGGTCTCGGTGGATTTAGCAGGAGAGTTCCAGCTCTTCTTCTGGAGTGGGGCTGAGGGGACAGCCAAAGAGAAAAAGCTGCTGGTCGTCTGGCTCTGGACGCTAGCAGCTGGCAGGAAGGAACAAGAGTCAGATGCAGCCAAATGGGAGGACAGGTGGAATGAAGGAGCTCAACCATGCTTCAGTCCCAAACAGAGAGGCACTGTTAGTCAGTCAGGAGGAGATAAGGAGTTGGAAGAACTGCCTGCGTCGACTGGTTTTCCTGCAGTGGGTTAGTATAACCAAGAAACTGTTAACATTTATTTACAGAAAAATAATACTTACAGCATTTTCTATCAGAAAATATTATAAAACTGTAATGAGGCTAACCCTAAGGAATTATGAAGCATGCATCCTCTGCCATAATCTTAAAACCACTGACTGGCAAAAGTGGGACCTATGAATGATGGGAGACTCCAGGATGTCCTTTTACATACGGAGCTGGTGCTTCTGTGGTTTACGCTTGTTTTCCAGCACATCCCAGGATTGAGATCTTGGGAATACGGAGGCCCAGTCAGACACTTTGAACTCTTTATCACGTTCCTCAAAATATTCCTGAATAATGTTACAGTATCCTGATGAAAGAAGCCACTGCTTTCAAGTATACCATTGCCACTGTGAAAGGGTCTCTAACAATGTTTTGGTAGGTGGTACATATCAGAATAACTGCCAGAGCCAAAGGCTTCCTAGCAGAATGATGCCTGAAGCTTCACATAGCCTCCACTGGCTTTCCATAGTATGTCCTAGTGTCATCTGTTCCCTCTAGAAACAGCACAAAGACACATGGAGCAATGGAAGAAGACCCATGGACCCAGTGTAGGTCCTTCCAGCTGTGGGCAGGTTCAGCATGGGAACTCTGACTGGTCTATAGATATGAAGCCCCACAGACAGCATGCTGTGAGGCACTGTGTGTTGTAGCAGCTCTCTGTCACAGCTAGCATTAAGGTTTTCAGTAGTTTGTGCTACAGTATTGGACTGCCGGTCTTTGTTGGGTGACCATGTGTGTGTCACTGGTTCAGTGTTTTTTTTCACTGAACCACTGTGCTAGGTGTTAACCACTGCATAAGGGGAACACCCCACATGGCCTGCCATGCTGTAAATGCTCTAACAAGGGTCAAACTGATGTCTGGATGACTAAGTCAAAGTCAGTCAGATCCTTAAGCTTGCTCATTTTCAGCACATCAACTTAAAGAACTGACTTTTCACGTGTTGCCTGATATATCTCAGACCTTAGCAGGTGCCATGAAAAGGAACTAATCCCTAAATTAACCAGCTTGCTTTAATGTAAGATAAAATTGTGCCAATATTTCTAAGATGTTAAAACTGTAAAGATTGAATATATATGCTTAATGTTAAATTGACATTAGTTATCCCTCTAAATATAGTTATAGTGGTAATGAATACAAAATAAACACGTTGCAGGCAAACTAAAGTGACTGTAACCAATAATTGTTCTGCTGTTTTCATCAAAATCTTACAGGCCTTCTTATAGATGTATGACACACAAACTCGAATGTGTGTGTGTGTGTGTCAGCGTGTGTATGTGTGTATATTTGTGGATGTGTGTCTTCTTCTGGGGAGACATGTGAAGGACAGCCGAAGGTGCGGTGAGATCCAGTGATGGGCTTGTTTTATTACATCTCATATTGAGACCAATCTCTGTCCGCTCACCCGAAGGACAGCCAGATATTCCCTAACTAAATTAGCCAGCCGCTGTGGTGTGAGAGGGCCTCCACAGACACACACACACACACACACACACACACACACACACACACACACACACACACACACACACACACACACACA
>JAVDPK010017271.1:0-13668 GCA_034780415.1 Cichlasoma orientale | reverse complement strand
TCTGTGCTCTCTGACCGGAGCCCTGCAGTGGTTAGTGAGTCTGGTATCCAGCAGCAGAGGGCGCTATCCTCAACAGTCATCTCTATCAGTGATCCATATGCCAAATCATGAATGGAAGATAAAGCTCCTGGAATAGTCAAACACAAAAAAATGAAAGTACTTTCATATGTACACAGATACACAATTTACAACACGTGTGTATATTACTGCATAAGTTTACTCTCAAAATGCAGCCAAATATTAACAAATATTTAAAATAATCAGAAAAATTACCTAAAAGAACAACTAGAAAAACCTGCAGCCCATCCATGTGTAAAAATGACAGAGGGAAAGTCACCTGTCAAAACTGGGATGAAACCAATGTCACATGACATTGGTGTTTTAAAACACGCATTGGAGCAGTATTTCGAAATATCTGTGCCTTGGGAGCTCAACAGTGTTGAAATATTAGTATTGAGTCCCATTCCTATAAATCACTCCTATGTTTCACTTAGTTTGACATACTGTTTTGGCCTACACAGCAGAAAGTCATTTAATATTACCTTGTATATGTCTTTGTGTGTATGAATTGTGATCTGTTCTGCAACAACTCAGGAGCTGTAAGAAGCCAAATCAGAAGTGCCACAAACTGCAGTTTCTTGAATTACCACTAGTGGCCAGCTCAAAAAGGGAGTCAGTCCCCAAATAGTCCAATGTTAAAATCATAGACAGTATAAAAGATGGGTGTAGTTACCGTGATGCCATACACTGGTTTCTGATAGGGGTGTGCAGATCGATCCGAATATTGACAGTGTCAACACTAATGTCGGTATTGTTATCGGATCAATACCAGCGTGACAGGATTGATGCTTTAGTTTGTTTTTGTTCAACACGTTGCTCCCGTTTCATGAAAACACAGCAACACTTTGATCCGCACCCTCGTCCCTGCTCTGCTGTGGTTCACGTGACTCAGCTGCACCGAGAAAACACACGTGTGCTGAAGAGAGTGAGAAAGAGGAACATCGCATGGAGATATATTACGGATGTAAATGTAAACAGTGCAAACAGCAGTGTGTGCAGGAAGGAAATTCTCTACTGTGGTAAGACCACTAACTTAAAAAGACATGAAAAAGAGAACTTTTTCCCCCATAAAGAGCAGGAAAAGAAATTAAGCGAGGAGAAGGGAAATCCCTCAGACAGACCCAAACCCCTACACAGAGGTCAGAGGTCACTGACAAAGTCCTTTCAGAGAAGCAAAGAATATCCAGGTAGCTCATTTAGTCGTGAAAGTAATGTTTCAGTCATGACTCCTGCTGGATCGTCAGCATTAGTTAATGTTCAATTCAAAGTGTTACCATAAGTTGTTTAGCAGACTGATCACCTGTAAACTATATGCAGACATTCAAATAACATATTCATCCCACTGAAATATGTTAAATTTATTATTTTATTGGAAATGAAAAAAATAAATATGTCTGAATATAATAACCCCTTTTGTGCTGTTAAGAATCGTGACAATTTAGTTGTATTAACACAACAAAATTCAAAATTCACAGCTGTCATTAAAATGTATCCAGATTAAGCACATTGACATTGGGGCAGTTGGAGCTCTTGTTGGCAGAGTTGGGACCACATCTGAGGAGGCAGAGAAATAATTTCAGAGCACCAATTGACCTGGAGTAATGTCTAGCTGTGAAAAACAGTATTATTTTACTATTTTCATATCATTGTATAGTCAGTATATTTGTGTGCATTTTGCGCTATGAGCTTAGGTGTTGCCAAATGCAGTAGTTTGATTGGTCAGATCTGTTTATTCGTTTTCAAAAATCAGAAAAATTAAACTTTATCCAAAATAATAAATGCTGCAAATTCATCCTGTGAAGTTGAGCCATCAGTGTGAATGGCTGCATTAAAAATAGGCAAGTCCAAAAAATATTTTTAATGCACAAAACATTCGGTATTTGCGTCTCTGCGACACACCCATAAAGTGTGTGGATGAATGTTGCTAACCAAATTGGCCAACATTAACTGATAACTCAGCACTTCATTCTATCATCCAAATATGGTCAGGACAGATAATACAGATTGTTTTCACGTGTGCACCAATCATCCAAAGCATGACAACTCGCAAATAAGGTGAAGACCTTTGAATCTTTTGCATCAACAGCAATGGCTGTTGGGTTCAGGAGAAAGAGGCAGATGTAGAGACAACTGAGAAAGGCTTAGTTATTAGATTATCAGCAGGCACCATCAGAGGTCTTGTAGAGTCATACTTTGCCAGTCAAAATTTTTTGGACACGCTTACCCATTCGGGTAAGTGTGTTCAAACTTTTGACTGGTACTTTATCTACATCCACTGGGAGACACTGTGTATGTAAAGACATTGAGGAGTTTGTAGATTGTTTTATTGTGTACAACCAAGTTAGTACAGTTTCCAGTTACAGCATTTAGATGTAAGGACAAAAGCACAGGACTGTCAAGTCTTATCATGTAATCTAATCCAGTTTACAGCTCAACGAGAAAAAGCTTGTCAGTTGTAATCACTGTTTAGCCTGATAAATGGATAAATGAAAATAAACGACTTAATGAAATTCTAATTAAATCATTATACACTTTTGAATGAGACATCGTTAGAGCTAGACCCTAGAGGTTTTGATGGCAGAATAGGTGCAGACGTCAGAACTATAGGTTGTCTTCTTCTTTGGTCTCTGTGTTGCTTGACGGGTTTCCACTGCAGCATAACACACATCTTCATCCTGTGAACAGACATTTGTTGTTTGTAATTATGATCATAATGTTTGATTACAGTACCAGTCAAAAGTTTGGACGCTGGTACTGTATATGAACACCATTCTTTATATTGGCACATATAAATATGGTAACTATTCACAAGGCTTAAAAATTAGACTATTGGTATTTAATGTGCTAAAAAATGTACACGTAAGAATGCCATCAAGCACAATCAACAATGGACTGTTGCCATTATAAATTTGTATAATTAAAAAGGTTTGTAGGAGAATAAATTATGAAAACAAAAATATAATGAAAATTGGATACTAATTTAATTTACCTGAGTTCTTCTTGTTTGCCCACTGGTTTCAGGTCGTTGGTGATCAACTTTTGGTCACAGAAATGAATACATCATTAAAGAATAACATCCAGCATTATACAGACCTAAATGTAGTATCTGTTGTGTGTGAAACTTTCTAATGCGATTAATACATTTCATTTTTGGACAAAAAGTTAAGGTTCAAATTGAGTCGATCACAAAACGAAATAATGTAATGATCTGATAATAGATGGACTGAGTGAATAGTACAATATTTAGTAGTTACCTGTTTTCTGGCAGAGGTGATGAACAAGAAGAGAGACAAGAACAGAGGAGAGAACAGTAAAAGTTGGACACAAGATAAACAGCAGTTTCCAGCACATGCCGCAGTCTTGTGGAGTTGTGTGACCAGTTGAAGGTGGGGAATGCGGGTCACTGGAGTCTAAATTGTTCACAAACATGTTTCAGTTAGTTGTATAGATTAGATATCGAACCCAAAACATCACTACTCAGTATAAAGCTAGTTTAAAAAACAATGAATGCATGTCAATCGAAAATAATTGTCTGCTTTTAAGATGTAAGCTATTCTGTTTCAGTAATAATGATCTGACATTGCAGAGCCATTATGAGTTGCCAACAGGAATGTTCAGTGTCATTTACTGAGCATTTAACTTGCCTATTTAAACATGCTTTCTGCCTGAGAGTGAAAATCCTGATATGGAAAACACATGGTGGTTTGATGTTTTAATTTTTTAACATTTATTTTTGGCCACCCAGTTGTTCTGTTAAAAAAAAAAGAAAAAAAAGAAGCAATCATTACGTATTACTCCTACTTAATAGTGAAACTCAAGAGCAATACATTTTTGTGCAATATACACATTTAGACATGTTATTAAAGTCTGTCACATATAATATATCTAAAGAATACTCACAGTCATTTTATGGCCTTGGTAGTGATGTCTGATAATTGTACTTTTTTTTTTTGCATTTGAGTCTTTTATGACATGTTTATAATCAATTCATTGCATATTGATCAATGTTTATGATCAATAACTAATGAACACCTGTTTTTAAATATACAGTTGTTGTATCTGTAATTTAAATTTAATATAATCAATGATGGTTATCCATCTATGAATCAGTTAGTCATAGTTTAATTTCTTAATATAAAAAAATCACAAGTACTTACTGATTAGGATCCTTGTTGTGACACTGCCATATCTGTAAACATATTTGATATTAGCTTTTGTTCCCTCCACCACAGACTTCTTCTCAGTTCCACAGTAATAGAGGCCCTCATCAGAATAAGATAGATTCATAATAAAGAGATCATAGCATCCAGAGGACCCACTTAGAAAGTGGAAGCGAGGTAAAGAATTTGGTGAAGTTTCTCGGCATCTGGTGGGTTTAAATTGATCCTCTTCTAGTTTTAGAACAAGAGAAGGCTGATGTTCATGGGTACAGTTTCTGTACCACACAGTAGATTCCCCAGCTAATATGTTACAGTCACAATTCAGAGTGATGTTTTCTCCCAGTCTCACTGTCACGTCCACCACTGATCCAAAAATCCAATCAGCTCCTGAAATACAAAAAACAATAACAGATGTGGCCAGCGTTTCACATTATACAAAATGCTTGTAATTGTTGAGTCGATGTAGATTGTAAAATAGAATCAATACAATCATTTAATGTTTAATAAATTTACCCCTCAGAAATATTACCTAAAAGAAGGACAAGAAGTCTGTCCATGTTTGATGATGACCTGAAGTAAAAAGACACTAAAACTGGTCTGACTCTCGAATGTTATGACCTGCGCAGACATTTCCATTAAAGGAAATGAAAGGTGTGATTGGCTTGTTGAATGGAACATTTTATGCTGTGGTTGCTTTCTATTGGTGTAATGTTATGTGATGGTCTAGATGTAAAGATTAAAGCTCAAGACAGTTACTGTAAAACAGTTTACGTTACAATGACCAAGCTTTTTGCAATCATTTATCTTTTTTCATTCTTGGCTATTACAGACTTGAAACGTTTGATGTCATGATATCATGCAATTTTTAACAACTGTTTAATACATTTCAATAACAAGTTGTTAGTTTTCACAAAAAATGTAACAAGACGGAACCCCATGACAGATCAAAAAGAGAACAGGAAGTGTGAATTACTTCGTGTAAGTAACACAAATTGTGCAGAAAAACGGCTTAGCTTGGTTTCATCTGTAAAACATTTAGTTTAGAAACTAGATTTGAATTTAGAAAACAGCTATAACATGCATATCTATGTACCATTTCCACAAGAGGTCAGAAAAGTGTTACCTGGAGTGTGAACATGGCAGAGTCATCCATCTATCCATCCATCCATCCATCCATCCATCCATCTGTCTTGATCCAGGTTGCAGGGACAATGATCTAACCAGAGAAACAGCCTGTGCTCATAAGTGACGGAAGGTATATATATTGACAAGCAATCAATCACAATCAATCAAGAAAAAAAAAAAGCGAAATGTATTTATTTACAGTGCTGAAAAGAAACCCGAGGTTGTTCCAGTTCCAGAAATAGTAAGATGTGCTAGTTTTACGAAGGACTTTCTTTTTTAAATATGAAGTACAACATTTAGTACCACATTTAGTTTACCAGGCTAGACAAATGGCTTGTAAATTAGTGGAATGGCCTCTCTTTTTCCACTTACACAATATCTGCTTGAAGGCAAGCATGCAAGCGTGAATTATACCAGGAAGTCAAATCTCTTTGATTTGTTGGTATATTTTTCAAACGAGCGACGGGATCCAGTATTGTATGGAGTGAAGCTGTGATACTATTAACGAGATAATTGGACTGTAAATTACACTATAAGTAATTTTACGTAGTGCGTAAGGAATTTTAAGCAGTGTTAAATTTCTGGGTATTTGGTTTACTATTGACAATTTAGAATCACCAGTTAACCTAACCTCACTAACTTCATGTCTTTGGAAGGTGGGAGGAAGCTATAGTACATGGAGAGAACCCACGCAGATACGGGAAGAACATGCAAACTCCACACAGAAACCCAGGACCTTCTTGCTGTGAGGCAACACATTGCCACCATGCTGTCCCCATTATTGTAACCCTATGTCTAATTAAAAGTAGGAGACAGAGCTTTTGTAATAGTGGCCCCCAGACTCTGGAACTCTCTCCATTTGAGCTTGAGAGCTGAGTACTTTGTGGTGTCTTTCAAGAAGCAGCTAAAAACTCATCTTTTTAGACTTGTGTTTGGTTATCTCTTGTTTTATACTCTGGAATTTTGTTGAGAAGCACTTTGAGATATTTGTCTTAAAGGGGTTCTTTAGAAATACAATTTTACACACTTGCTTAGAACTGCCACTTGAGGCAGACTCCGAAATAAAGTCTATTCCCATAGAGTCCCAGCTTGAAGCTGTGCTGCTCACAGGACAGTGTTTTTTTTTTGGTTTTTTTTTGGACCATCCTCTATAAATTCTAGAGATGGCTGTGTGGGAAAATCCTAATGAACTAGGTGAGGGTCTGCTTCCATAAACTATATACAATATAATGAATTGTACAATGTTTATCTGTCACTTTATCTTTAAAAAATAATTCTCCACTAAACACAAGGGCACAAGGGCCTACTATGAATTAGTTAGCCATAGCTAAATTCCTTAACATAAAAACAACTCACTCAAGTGACACTGCCATATCTGTAAATATATTCAACATTAATGGTTGTTACATCTGCCACCACCTTTTTTATTTTGCTCATCGGAACCAGAAATATTCAATATCAGCAGATCATGGGATCCAGATGGTTTTCTACAAAGTGGAAGCGAGGTGGAGAATTCACCAAAATTGCTTGGTTAGAGATGGGTTTTAATGAATCCTGTTTTAGTTTTAGAACAAGAGGAGGCTGATTTTCATGGGTACAATTTCTGTACCATACAGTATATTCCTTAGCTGATGTTTTACAGTCACAATACTGAGTGATGTTTTCTCTCGAACTCACTGTCACATCTCCCACTGATCCAGAAATCCAATCAGCACCTGAAATACAAACACAATAACAAATGTAACCAGTATTTCACATCATACCAAATGATTGTAACTTTTTAGTGCCGAAATTGATGTAGGTGATGTAAAAAAAATAAAATATAATCAGTATAATAGCTGAATGTTTCATAAAATTAAGGTTTCATAAAATCACCCTTCCAAAGTATTACCTAAAAGAATATGTCTGTGTAGGTTCTCAGTCATCCAGGTCATAGTAGTCTCTGGAGCTTGAAAAAGGCAAGTGGATTTTCTAAAGCTCCAGAGACAACCTAAGAGGACAATAACAATGTGAAGTCTGCCCATGTTTGATGATGACCTGCAATTGAAAGACACTAAAACCATTCTGACTCTTGGGTGTCATCACTCGCGTAGACTTTTCCATTAAAGGAAATACAAGTTGTCGTAGGGGTTGGGTGCAATGTGCGTCGGATGGTGGCCAAGGGTGGAGGCCCTGACGGACCAATCCCCGGCTATTGAGACTGGCTATTGGGACATGGAATGTCACCTCTCTGGTGGGGAAGGAGCCTGAGCTAGTGCGTGAGGTTGAGAGATACCAGCTAGATATAGTTGAGCTCACCTCAATGCATGGCCTGGGCTCTGGAGCCAGTCTCCTGGAGAGGGGCTGGACTTTGTTGCATTCTGGAGCCTCGGTGAGAGGCGGCGAGCTGGAGTGGGTATTCTCATATCCCCCCGGCTTGCCGCCTGTATGTCATCATTTTCACCAGTGGATGAGAGGGTTGTTTCCCTGCGCCTTCGGGCCGGGGAATGGGCCCTGACTATTGTTTGTGCTTATGCGCCGAATGACAGTTCAGAGTACCCATCCTTCTTGGAGTTGCTGGGTGAGGTGCTTGAGAGTGCTCCATCCAGTGACTTCAACGCTCACATGGGCACTGACAGTGAGACCTGGAGGGGCGTGATTGGGAGGAACGGACTGCCTGATCTCAACCCCAATGGTGTTTTGTTATTGGACTTCTGTGCAAACCACAGTTTGTCCATAATGAACACCATGTTCGAACATAATGATGTCCATAAGTGCACGTGGCACCAGGACACCCTAGGTTGTAGGTCGATGATTGATTTTGTAATTGTATCACCAGATCTGTGGCCGTATGTTCTGGACATTCGGGTGAATAGAGGAGCTGAGCTGTCAACTGATCACCACCTGGTGGTGAGTTGGATCAGGTGGCAGGGGAAGATGCTGGACAGACCTGGTGCACCTAAACGTGTTGTGAGGGTGCGCTTGGAATGCTTGGCAGAAGCCCCAGTCTGCGAGATCTTCAACTCCCACCTCTGGCAGAACTTCGACAGCATTCTGAGGGAGGCTGAGGACATTGAGTCTGAATGGACCATGTTCCGCACCTCCATTGTTGAGACTGCTGCTCAGAGCTGTGGCTGCAAGGTAGTTGGTGCCTGTCGTGGTGGTAACCCCCCAACCAGATGGTGGTCACTGGAGGTGAAGGGAGCCATCAAACTGAAGAAGGAGCATTATCGGGCTTGGTTAGCATGTGGGACTCCGGAGACAGCTGACAGGTATCGACAGGCCAACCGGAACACGGCTCGGGCAGTGGCCGAAGCAAAAACTCGGGTGCGGGAGGAGTTTGGTGAGGCTATGTAAAAAGACTTTCGGACGGCATCGAAGCGATTCTGGCAAACCGTCAGACGACTCAAGAGGGGAAAGCGGTGCTCCACTCACATGGTTTTCAGTGCGGGTGGAGTGCTGCTGACTTCAATTGAGGCTATAGTCAGGCAGTGAAAGGAATACACCGAAGACCTCCTGAATCCCACTGACACGCCTTCTGTAGTGGAAGCAGAGTCTGGGGACGGGGAGGATGACTCACCCATCACCGGGGGTGAGGTCACTGAAGTGGTTAACAACTCCTTGGTGGCAGGGCACCTAGGGTGGATGAGATTTGCCCTGAGTTCCTGAAGGCTCTGGATGTTGTAGGGCTGTCTTGGTTGACACGCCTCTGCAATATAGCGTGGAGATCTGGGGCAGTGCCACTGGATTGGCAGACTGGGGTGGTGGTCCCCATCTTTAAGAAGGGAGACCGGAGGGTGTGCTCCAAATTTTGGGGATCACACTCCTCAGCCTCCCCGGTAAGGTCTATGCCAGGGTGCTGGAAAAGAGGGTTTGCCCATTAGTTGAAACTCAGATCCAAGAGGAACAATGCGATTTTCATCCTGGTCGTGGAAAGCTAGGATATTCGAGTGTGTGTGGGAGTTTGCCCAACCAGTCTACATGTGTTTTGTGGACTTGGAGAAGGCATTTGATATTGATATTGCATTTGATATATAACAGTAAATTATTTTACTGTTTCCATATCATTGTATATTTATTATATCAGTGCACATTTTGAACTATGAGCTTCTTACTTGTTGCCAAATGCAGTGGTCAGATCTATTCATTCACTTGGAAAAACTGGTGCTGAAAGATGGTGCTGTCTCATTTTGTCATCTGTTTGTTGTGAATTACTGTCAGCTGTTTGTTTAAATGTAAATAGAAACTACTTTAGCCGGCACAGCAATTTTAAATCTCAAATCTTGCACTGGGAGTCTCGCGATCTCATGTCTCTTGATTCCTTTTAAGATAACTGGACAAGTGGAGGACAAAAGAAGTGTCAGGCTTAGAAAATTCTCTACAGCAGAACAATATCTGAAAGACAATTCCTTAAGAAAAAGGAAAAAAAAACAGAAGACCTGCAAGGTGCATCTCGTCCTTCAGTTGGTCCATTTGCTGTTCACTGAATCATCACCAGAAATGGTCTCAGTGAAAGGGTGGCTGTCAAGAAGCCATTCTTAAGAAAGGGAAACAGGGAGAAAAATGTTCTATGATGAGGATCACCCCAGGATAGAAAGGCCATCATTTCATTGTGTGCCCAATGACAATAACAATGAGTTGAATCTAACATCTAACATCTAACACGTCTCTCATCTGCTGTAGAAAATCAGTTTATTGGAGTCACTAGACTCAGAAATGACTTGCTGAGTGGAAGCACATTTTCATGTTCACTTTTCATGGGGCCTGTGTGAATTACAGTACCAGTCATAAGTCTGGACACAGTGTGTCCAGACTTTTGACTGGTACTGTAGGTCTTCACAGAGACAAGAGATTAACAGAGACTGAAAGACTTGCATTTTCATGTGGCCCCAGCAAATCACGTGGCTTCCTCTGATAAACAGTTTGATTACACTCTCACGTTGTATGAGAGTTTATTTGTTCAATGTCCAAGTCATCCACAACATTAGATCCACTTCAAAGGATCAGTTAGCTATGGCTAAACATATAATAAAGTGTGTACAGAAACGTTTTTATAAAGACAATAGCAGAAAACACACTGGCTGGTCGCAGCTGCTAAGAGATACAGAGGGTTATAATTATAACGTATAATATTGATCCTGATAATTTGCTTTATTTCTGTTATAAATATGTACAGGTTTAGTACAGGTGGCTGTCAATGGACTTCTGTTGTTAGTTTCAGATCACTGTTAAAACCTTTTTTCCCCCCAGTTTTTAATTTTTTTAAATTTTCCCTGAGGCTTCTCTTGATTCTTTTCAAATCCTTATACCTGATAAACACTGGCGTTTGTTAGCTCTGAACAGAAAAACAAATATGGTGGATGCTAGTTTCAGTCAGGGCTGCTTTTGGTGATGTCACAGGCCTAGTTGCTCAATCTCCCTTAATCTCTTGTCTCTGCCCAGAAACCAATACTGAAAGAAACCAGTAAGAAGAAGAAAACAGCTTGAAAAAAATACAAGAACTAGACCTGGGAAAAATTATATATTTCAGTTTAGTAAATCTATGTTTTAGTTTTTTGGTTCAGGCCTTTTTGCAGAGAGGGCAGACGGATGTTATCTGCATGTACTGTTCACACTGTGAAACAGGAAGGAGGTATGATATGTGGGTGTGGGTTGGGGGGTGGGTAGGTAACTTAGCTTATTTCTTTTGATACAGTTAACCAGCATGACTATCACAATGTTTTGCTGTGCTATTCTGCTGTGGCATTAACTTAATCTGATACTAAACAGCACAGCCAGGCATAATGAGTGGCGCAGCAGAGTGCTACATCAGATGACTCAGCCTCCACAGTCACCCAACAAAGATGGTTTGGGATGAGAAGACTCCAAAATTTGGAAAAACCTGAGGCAACTGTTTGTTGTGATTTAGTGCTATATAAATAACACTGAAGTATGTGTGTGTGCGTACTTGATAATAAGGGTGAGAATCCGTAACAATGCAAGGGGCAGTCAGAGAAAGGCCCAGGAAACCTGGGATGCCCGTATTTGTGCAAGAGTACTGAAGACCTGAGGCCACATATTTCGATGACAACCACGGGCAAGAGCCCCAGAGGCAAAAGGCAACCAACCCTGCCAGAGGCCAGCCATCCCAGCACGAACCGAGGATGGGGCCCCATGTGCTCACCCCCCCCCCCCCCTTGTTGAAGAGGCCTGGGCCACGCCCACCCACAACCCCCAAAGGAATGGATCAACATCCATGCCAAAACATCTGGCCATGTGCCCCAAAAATACCAAATGCCAATGACGTGTAGTGCTGTAGTAACTTTGTGGAGTATGGGCAGGCACCATCAAGGGAGGGCAACCCCCCAACCCTCCACAAAGTTACTACAGCTCTACAACATCACTGGTGTTCTTGAAAATCAGTACTTGTACACTTCTTCTCCATTCAATTCAATGTGATTTGATTCAGTTTTATTTCTATAGTGCCGAATCACAACAGCAAGGAAAAACTCCCTTTTGAGAGGAAGAAACCTCCAGCAGAACAAGGCTCAGGGAGGGGCAGCTGGGTGTGAGGGGAAATAACACATCCTAGATCTGAATGAATGAAATATTCTCATTGAATACTTTGTTCTCTACAAAGTTGAATGTGCTGACAACAAAATCACACAAAAATCATCAATGGAAATCAAATCTATTAACCAATGGAGGCCTGGATTTGGAGTCACACACACAATTAAAGGATGAGGATCTCATCTCGGTACCTAATGGCAGTCATGCTACCTCTGGCGAGCACATAGAGGACTGTGTGGTCCTCCAAAGAAATGCCACCCCACACCATTACTGACCCACTGCCAAACCGATCATGCTGAAGGATGTAGCAGGCAGCAGATCGCTCTCCACGGTGTCTCCAGTCTCTGTCTGTCACATGTGCTCAGTGTGAACCTGCTTTCATCTGTGAAGAGCACAGGGCGCCAGTGGCGAATTTGCCAATCCTGGTGTTTTCTGGCAAATGCCAAGCATCCTGCACGGTGTTGGGAGTGGTCTCCAATGTTGCCCATTGGAGACCACTCTCTAGTGTATGACAATAGCACTATGTTGGACTGGTACACAATGGCTGTGGTGTTCATGGTCAGAGTTAGATTACATTAAGTGTAGCAGAAAAGTAATTGAATTTAAGCTGATGATGCTTAGATTCATCCACTGAATTCAATGTCTATACCAATGCTGTCTAGTATAAAGACATATATAAAGACAGTATAAACAGTATAAATAGCATAGTTGGTTTAAATGCAATTTAAATCAACTGGGTTACAAATTGACTTCTTAAAATTATTGATGTTGTGCTCATCACATATGGCAACAAACCAACAATGACAGATTCTGCTTTATTTGTATATCTGTAATGATTTTAACCAAATCAAAAAAATCCACTTGAGGATGTGTAGTCGAAGGTGCCAGAATTTGAATTTCCATTGTAGGTATTTTTATGTATCTTTAGCATCAGTTACAAAACATCACTTAGTACTGCACCTAATGAAAACAACCACAAAGAAAATGTGCCTCTCAGCTGGCCAATCACAACTTACATTTCCTTTAAAGGAAAACTGGGTGGGTTATGGGTCATGACGTGTTTATAAGACCTGGTAGGCTATCTTCTCTGTGTCATTTTTACACATGGATGGACTGCAGGTTTTTCTAGTTGTTCATTTAGGTAATTTTTCAGATTATTTTGAATATTTGTTAATATTTGGTGGACAGTTTGATTTCACAGAAGTTTGATTTACTTGGAGTTATATTGGGTTGTTTAGGTGTTCCCTTTATTTTTTTGAGCAGTGTACTATGTCTGTATATTTGCAGATTTCTGGGTTGAGTGTTCATGTGTGAGGGGACTATGAAGTGGGAGATTGGCAGAAGGATTGGTTCGGTGTTGACAGTGATGCAGATGCTGTACTATAATGGTTTTTGAAAAATAAGACCCCAAATTTGGTTTGCTGCTCACTATATATTCCTTTATTCATTTTTTTTACATCATTAAACAAAAAACATATTTAAACATTTTGCACAGGGAGAAGCAAAAAAATAATTAATAGAGTTGAGGCTACTGATATCGCTGCTTTGTCCTGTAAAAAATGTTTCAATTAAAAATAGCTAAAAATATGTTAATGAAAAAATTCAGAATAAAATCCAACAAGACATTTAATAAGGACTGTTTACATGTACACACTGATCATCCAACTCATGACCACCAGTGTTGTTTTTGGCAGTCATTTTAGTTTTAGTTTTAGTCGTAGTCTTTTGGACGAAAATGCTTCTTAGTTTTAGTCGGTTTTAGTCATTTCTAAATGTGATAGTTTTAGTCCAGTTT
>JAVDPK010017270.1:0-13670 GCA_034780415.1 Cichlasoma orientale | reverse complement strand
ATATTGCCATTAATTAAAGTGAACTGTGTAACTTTGTTACTCTGTAAGTTTTGTATCAAACAAGTAGCTCCTCGTATTACTCGGTACCCCTTGAAGTAGCTCTCAGTGTCAAAAAGGTTGGTGACCGCTGCACTAAAGCATTTAATATACTATTTTTCTACTAATCTCACGTTTCTATAGCTTTAATAACCTCAATAAAAAGAGAGTTTAATGATTAGGTCAGTTCATTTTTGTGTGTGTTTTCTTTTTAACATCAATAAACAATATTTAATTATACTTTGTATAGTTTGTATTGTTTATCGTTTTTTTTTTGTGTCTCCATCATAAAAGAAGCCTTGACTTGTTGTTCACTTTATAACCAAAACCCAGCAGAGGCTGTTTAAAGGCAAGTCAGTGCAAATACTCACCTTCTTTCTCTTGCGTGTGTCTTTCCAGTGGCACGCACTGACCCGGGAGGAACAGGCCAAGTACTACGAGTTGGCCAGGAAGGAAAGACAACTGCACATGCAGCTCTACCCAACTTGGTCTGCTAGGGACAACTACGTAAGAATATTTTCTCCTTACCCCCTGTGCTCACGAGCATATTCAGAATGAGAAGAAAAACAAGCTGATATGACTAATTTCCTGAGCTGATTGAAAACATAAGCAGGAAAGTGCAAACGCTCCCCCCCTCCCCCCCCTTTTTTTTTAAATGGAAAAATGAAGGTATATGAGGCAGGGAATGTTGCAGTATCTGCAAAGAATATCATTTTCCATTTGTACTGGTTTACCGCAGTTTACGGAAAACAGTGATTTCTTGTGGCGACCTCTAAAAAATGCACTACAAACTGTGCTGAACTGCACTAAAAATTGGAACAAAACGGCCCCCGAAACTCTTGAACTGCAGTTCTTAGAGCTGCAAATTAAAATCTTCCCTTGGATTCTTCTGCCATTGAATTTTCAAATCTGAGTTTCCAAATATGTTAAAAAATAAGAGTTAGAAATCAGTGGAATATGTTTGTTTTCTGTAAGGATCAAACTTATTTTTGATCAAATTAGAAAATGTCAGAATCTGTGAAGCGTACTAATCATTTGATTCCAGCCACTTTGCTCTCTGTTGTAATTATGTGCAAATAAAACCAAAACAAGGATCAGTCCCATGAACTCTGTTGTTTCTGAGAGCTGTAAAAAGTACTTACTTACTGGCTACTGTGGCATAAACTGTCAGTACTGTCAGTGTTATTAAATATAACAGATAAAGCAATGTGGTGCATGCATTTTAGTTTCATGTTTTGGGGTTTGTGCTGAATCTGGCCTGCTGTGTGCCTCTGACTTCTCAGTTTGCTGTTGAACTCTTGCAGGAGGCGGGCCTTAGCGGGGTCGCAGGGGAAAAGAGTAAAGCTGATTGGGTAGGGACACGTCTTATGGTGGATTTATACCTCTGTGGTGGGGGGAAAAAAAAGAAAATAAGTATGTGAGGAGTTGCATGAAAGAGGTTGTGGGTATTCCTGTGCAAAGCTTGCATGCACCTTCCAAAAATCTTAATGACTCACCCACGTCAGCCTCACAGACAGCACCCACGCTGCGGCAGCCGCACGAGCAGATCTGATTGGTCAGTTTGCGGATACGTTCTGCAAAAGTCTGCACTTTGCAGCAGCTATGACTGTGAGTGTGATAACCTTTGGAACACTAAATCACACAGAGGTATAAATCAGCCCGTTTGCTCAACTAACAGAGAGCAGGGCTGCATGGCTGGCCTCACTGCCTTGCTGCCTTAATTTACCTTTTAAAACACAGCACCTTCATTTTTGTAACAATACACCAAGACATCTGTCAAAACAGGTTGTGGATATACTGAAAGGAAGAAAGCCCTGTTCATGTTTTTCTTCGCTGCACTCTCTTGCTTCTCATACATGTGACTGGTTACTGAGCTGAACTTTGCAGGCAGGCAGGCAGGCAGGCAGGCAGGCGTGGGAACTTGGTAACACTTTATCTGGACTGTGGTTTATAACACGTTTGAAACATCTGAACTCGCATTGCATGTCACACAGATAACAGAGTAGCGCAAGAAGATACCCTCACAACCACATGTGTCAAAATTAAGGGCTGCGAGCCGACCAAGGGAGCGTTATTTCTGCGCTCAAAAATTACCCCCGCGATGTTGTGAATATGTTATAAACCAGAGCTCTAATACTCTGATTATAGATGTAGGAGCTGTCGCTGTGTGCATGGAGCTTTGACCATTTTCTTAACATCTTAAATGGTTCATATGGACAAATGTCACGATTTTAAGCACTGTAATTAAACATAATCCTTTCTTGGTGGCTTTTTGATAGGTATAGGGTTAAAGTTTGCAGAATTTACGGGGATAGTTCACCTCAAACTCAAGTATATATTTTCCCTAGAGCTAACTGAAATAGTTTTGGCTTGAGTTGCCCAGATTGCACTCGCTTTAAGGTGCTCAAAGGTTTTAAAAAAAACAACCTCCCTTACAGTTTGATGTGATCAGCGTCACGTAGGAGCTATTTCTGTCTCACTGTCTGCAGCACCCAGTCGACGAAAGCTTGCAGATGATTTACCGCTCACTTTAAAGGGGTCACCATTAATGTTTACATCCTGCCATGCTGTCATGAGGACAAACCTCTTGTCACGAGTAGATACACATTTCCTCCTGCACCGTAATACTAGTTGCAGGTGTCGCTGAGCAGAGAGAAAATAGTCCAAATGTGTTTTTTGGGACTGGTTCCGTTTTACTCAGTAGAATTTCTTCAAAAGTGTGCAACTCGAATCAAAACAATCTAGATGCAGGCCAGTGCAGATTTAGCTATGAATGCTCCCTTAACGTGGCAGTATCCCTGTAATATATTTTTAGTGATGCAACACAATCCATTATGATTAATTGCCCTCACAAAGAATCGATCACCAAGTCCAGGATTGTAAAGAAAGAGCCTGCGAGGGCCACTTGTTTGATGATGGCATCCACATGTATTCACAGCCTGAGCTTTAAATATTGTCTGTTGCATAAAAAAAAAAACACTGCACTCCCCACTGCCCTCTGTTCTGCTTTTGAGTTAAAAAAACAAAAAAAAAAAAACAGCCACTGGACCTACTAGCAAAACAGGAAGAGAAGTTCCACATATCGCCCCCGCACCTGTGGAGGGTTCCTCCTCCAAGTCCCCCCACAAAAAAAACTACATATAGACTAGTGTACACACACATACATATACGCCCACGGACTAAGAAGCTTCAGAATGGTGCACTTGCAAGAGGAGTAACCACATATACAATGCTGACAGCGAGCCGAGGAGGGTTAGACATCGAAGCGTAGGCGGTAGATTTCTGTACCCACATCCTTCATGGCACCCAAATATGAGGCCTCACTTCACCATCACCGGATCTGTGTGAACAGCTCTGATGTTTACCTCAACAGTCACTCATTACGATCAGCCTGGAGACGCGAACAAATACAAACAGTAATATGAACAGATTCAGGAGTTTACATCTTTTTAAAGCCTTACACACCTAACATTGATGCACACGTACCATATGAACCCTCAGCTTTTTACAGTGCAGATTTCAGTTGAAGTGAACACTGATTAAAAACTGTGTAAGAACAGCTGCTTATTACTTTTAGAAAAGAGAAAACTTGCACGTAACTGTTATCCTTCTTGTAATAAACCAAATGAATTGGAAGGTCTGCTGTTAGTTTCCAGCCCTGATTGTGAAGTTCTAGCACCGCAGTCAAGAGTCAGACTCATTTCATTGCCGTGGCTTCTTTTTTTTTTTTTTTCCCCTCCCACAGGGCAAGAAGAAGAGGAGAAAAAGGGAGAAGCAGCAGGACTCCAACACAGGTAAACCTATAAATACATTTCCTCGCTCTTGTCTGACAGGTGGTTAAACGTTTACAGAAATGACCAGTGTCGGGTCGGCTGGATTTCAGAGAATTCAGTTGAGCTCGAATTTGCGTTGGCGCTGCGCGCGGCACAGCATCTCGGTGTGCAGGATGTGTCTCAAACGTCAAACCACCCACCCACTCTGCTTTCCATGTAACCTCAATCACAAACATTCGAATCCCAGTGTGCAAAACTTTATGCTGATCTTAGCTGTTCCAAGTTTTAAAAAAAAAAAAATCAGACATCATGGCAGAAAGAAAAGTAAAAACTCTGACTATCATTTTCCCTTTTCCACCGCCGTAGAAGAACAATGACAAGTTTCTCGACTCCGACCTGTTCAGTTCCGAGAACACAGATGTGGTAGTTATCCACATGTCCCAAGTAAACCACCTGCGTGCTTGCGGTAATACTATGAAAGGTACTACAGCATCAGCACGATGGCATCAAGGGCGAGACGATAAGAAGTCGTAACAGTTTTTTTTTTTTTTGATCATGTTAGAGGGACGTGGCTGTTCGGCGTCTTCCTCGAGGCGCAGTAGCACATAAAAGAGTCACTGATGGTGAATGAAGCGCCGATTCCCCTCAGCTCGCACAAGAGCGACCCGAGCGCTCTCCCAAAACTAACATGATGCTTCTTTTAAAAGGGGAAGTGATAATAAGAATTATATTTCTTTACAGTACTGTGCAAAAGTCCACAATCATCCCCCGTTTCTTTAGCGTTTCTTTCCAAGGAGGCACCTGACTCAAACATGAACCACATAACAGACAACTTAGCAAATAACTCGTTTCAAATGTTATCTTTAGGCTCTGTTACTAACAGCCTGTCATGAAAAGGCAGCTTTATTTATGTAGCACATTTCATACATAATGCAACTCAGTGCGCTTTACATAAAACAACGGAACATTAAAATCAGCACATCGTTTCTTCCTGTTTCTTTAGCTGAATCAACAAAAAATGCCAAGTGAGAGTTTTACAGGCATGAAATTGTATTTTTGCACCAACAAGGTGATTCCCAAAGAGCTGAAAGAGCACGGTGTGCAGCCTGTCCTTAAAAAAAAGATTTAGGAAACTGGCCATGTGGAAACTGGCCCTTCAGTTGATCCATCTACTGTTTACCAAAGCATCATCAGGAGTGGTCTCAGTGGAAGGGTGCCTGTCACAGAGCCAGAAAAGTACCATCAGATTTTGATTCAGCATGCAGTGCCATGAGGAAAGCAGCTGACTGGCAGCAGCTTCATTTTTCAGCATGACAGTGATCGCAAACACACAGTGGAACTCTATCAGTCATGGATTGGCCTCCTCAGAGCCAGGACCTCAACATTGTTGAAGCCGTGTGGGATCATCATGACAGCCAGCATCCAAAGAAGAGCTTTGAATGTCCTTCAAGCAGCCTGGAGAACTATTCCTTTAAGACTGCTTAAAGAGATGATAAGAAATGTGCCTCAGAGATAATAAAGGTGGTTGCTCGTTAGCTTCCACGTATGCACGTTTCAATAAGTCGCTGCATCTCTGTCCCGTTTTCTTTACAGAATATACAGAAACGAGGGGTTGGCTAAAGACTTTTGCACATTGCTGTATTTTTAGCAGATGTTTCAGAAGTCGGAAAATGTGTTTTTCAGATTTTGGGTGGTCTTTTGAGATGCAGGATTCCTCTGTGCAGAAACTGAAACCCCTTAACGTGCAGTACTAACAGCGTCACAGCACGGCTGCTTCTTCCTCTGTGTGTTAACTGACTGACGTGTTTGCCTAAGTTGTGTTGGGTGTTTAAACTGCTGGTTGTTAATGTCGCATTGTGCTGTGACCGTCTACTAACAGTTTTACTTGATGGCTTTTTTTTCAAACAAACAGCCCCATTGGTGCTTTTGTCCCGGCCCTGACCAGCTTGTTTCTCTCTTCTCCTGTCTTTGTTTTCTGTCCCGTGTCCTTTATCGTCTAACCCGTTTCCCTCCTCTTCCTCCTCTGCTCCTCTTTGTTTTTGCTTTTCTCCCCCCTTCTTTTTCTGTGCATGCTGTGCATTGTGCTCAGACCCGGGTTCTCCTAAGAAATGCCGGGCTCGCTTCGGCCTCAACCAACAAACGGACTGGTGCGGTCCTTGCAGGTGTGTACCAACCATCCACCTCACTCACTCCATAGCACAATGCCACCACTGCTGGCGCTGCTGCTGCTGCTGCTGATAATGCTGCTATCAGACAACACCCCCCCCCCCCATCTTTCTTCCCATTTATCCGTCTATTCAGTGCATCACTTCTGCCTGATGCATGCTCACACAGTAAGAGGCAGAGCTCTCTTGGAGGTGGCATTAATCTCATTAATCTTTTTTTACTGAAGCCCCCTTCCCTATTGTGATTATACCTGCCAAGACAAGCTCTATCTCCAAAAATGTTTGAGGTCTGCATGTCATCTCTCACTAACCCGTTGCTCCGCAAATAGAACCCATAGATATGCAGTTATAGGGTTAGCAGGTTGCAGGTAAAGGGTCCGTTCTATAGGGTTAAAAGGTCTCTCATATGTTAACATGTATACAAAAGAAAGAAAGCTGCTCATTAAAAGCAAAACAAACAAAAGTAGATGATGGTTACTATGCCTACAGATTAAGGGAGTGATATTTTATTCATGTTTTTATTGCAGAAGTTAAATCAGTAAGAGCAAACTGAGAGACAGCTTGCATTCGTTCTTATATAAATATAGTATCATGGCAGTTTGCAAAAGGTCAAACTGTCACATATTTCTGAGCCTGAAGATTTATTCTAAGCCTGCCATATTGGAATCATTAAATCATGTCAGGAACCACGTTTCTAAACTCAAGCTGGGAATTTCCCACTTTTCCCTCTGTCAGCACGGGATTAGTCTGAGGCAGCTGGTGCTTTATAAAAGTAAAACAGGAAACGGGGTGTGCAGGGATTATTTAGAAAAACGGGTTATTTTATTTATCTGCCCGAGCTGGGCAGCCTTACTTCACTACAGCTCGTTTAGTGCGGCGTTGATCCGAGTTTTTTTTTTTTTTGTTTGTTTTGTTTAACCTTTCTCGAAACTGCGGCGCTCTCAGTTGCGTTTCTCCGCAGTAAAAGCAGACAGACGTTAGCGGTACGAGATAAAGGATCAGAAGCGTGCCCGTGAACAGCTCACGCGGCTCTGTTTTAGGATTTTCAGTGCACAGCCCGACGGTTTTGCTGCGGGAGTCAGGAATCTGTGTGGTTCTGCAGAAAAAGTTTCTACCATCACAGCAGTGTAGAAACCCTGTCGTCTTCCCCACCATCACGTCATGGAAATCTGAGTGTGTGTGTGTGAGTGTGTGTGTGTTTATTTCGCTTTGAGAGAACAAAGGGGGCTGAATGCGGTTAGAGCAAATCCTTATCACCACAGCTCAACACACACAAACACTCAGACACACACGCACGCGTGCTCCCTGCAGCTTTGCATTTTGACGGCATTCTCATGCCCATCTGCTTTCAACTTTCTCCATTCATGCGATGTGGTAACGGGCGCCTTTTGATGGTGAACTCTGACATTTAGAAATCACTTTCTATTGCACTCTTCCTCCCTCTCTCCCTCTCTAAATATGGCCTAGCGCCTTTCCTTGCGGTTAAACCTGGTGACTCATATCATATTCTGGTAATGATCATGGGATCCTGTTAACTGCTTTGATGCTGCACTCAGCGGTACACAAGTCTGCTTTTAAGTATAACACCTCACAAAGCACAGCAGGGGTGCTGCCGATCGCCTATTAGACACGTGTAATATGTTTAGTTCAGAACAAAGTAAGTAGAAAACTGAAACTCTGAACTAATCGTTACGCGATATTAATACTACATTTGTGGCGCTAATGTTAAGCGAAACCGTCAACTCGGAGGCTTTGTGTGTTAAATCCTTAATTAAAGGGGTTCATTCGTTTATACTGATTATTAATAGAATCATGGAAGGGATTTTTTTATTCAGTTCAAAGTCAAGTGGTATTCTCTGGTCTCCATTATCACAGTTTTGTCATGAACCAGACATTTATTAGTTTAGATTATCAAGAAGACTTTATTAAATTCGAAAAAAAGATTTTTTTAAACATATTTCACAAAAGCTGCAGTGTTCATCTTTCACACCAGTTTTTTTTTTTTTTTGGTTGAATTTTACATTAATTTCATTCATTTTTCTTCTTCTTTCGGTTTAGCTTCTCTTTGGTTTTTATCGGTGTGAACTTTGGTTTTTATTTTGTCATTTTAATTTGGATAGGTATTTTTCGAGACATTCAGAAGAGCTGTGAATATGCAGACCTCCCAGTATCGATAATTATATGCATCACAGGTCAGCTGCAACTATTCTGCCGGGGAGGACCAAAACGAAATACACTTCCTGTGTATTGTTGTCTCTGCGTTTTCAAACCCGGGATTAGAGCTCTGTGTACTCTAAGAGCTCCGGTTGCTACATCTTTACATGCCTGCTCATTACTCGTGGCTCAGACCACTCTTTGATCTCATCTGCGTACATGCGTATTGGTGTCATTCCTGTCACATCATATTGATGTTGCTGCAAGACCATCATTGCAGCTGACAAATAAGGCTTTCAGGGCTTTCTGACGAAAAGCTTTATAACTTGCAAAAGTTGAAGGGAAGCTGAAGTGGCTCTGTGTACTTGTCACTATAACAACATGAGGTCCTGTAGCAACACTGATTGATGCTGTAGGAACACAAACTGCATCTTACACTGTTGTGATGTCAAAACCATCCTAGTAGCAGGTATGCTACACCATGAGCGCACACACAGACTGACAAGATGAAAACAGTAGCAGCTACACTACTGCAGCAGCCTGTTTGTATTACTCTGGAAATGACTGCCTTCATATAGAGACATCCAAAGAGTGTTGCTAATACTGCCGCTGTTCACTGTGTCTATTTGTCTCCCTGATCATTGACCTCAGTGTGAATGTTGCATCTTCACCAAAGCCTGCTGACATTTACCATCCACACTTTATTCACAGATAACTCTCTCTGACTGTTCCTAGGAGGAAAAAGAAGTGCATTCGCTACCTTCAAGGAGGAGGCTGCCCCAGCCCAACTTCTTCAGATTTAAGTGCTATAGACTCTCCCCCATCCCCGTCTCCCGCCCGCCACCGTCTCTTCCAGCACCAGCGGCCCCCCTCCCCAGGCTGCTCCCCACCGCCCACCTCCCCCTCGACGCACCTCCCCTTGTCTCCACCAGCACACACACTCTCACACACACGCTTACCCCCGGAGCAGTCTGCCAGCAAGCGCGGCGACCTCCGTCCGCCCGCAGCAAAACACACCCACACACCCCCGGAACTGTCCAGCAAGCAGACGCACAGCTCGTTGGCGCTGTCGGCCGCTAAGGCCACAGGACTCTCTCTCAAAGTGCTAACGGAGACTCAGTGACGGCTGTGGGCTGCGCACATCAACGACCCCGCACTCCTCAGCCTCCCCCAGAGCCATGAAGATCATCCTCATCAATTGCCATCAGTCTCATGTACAACACCACCCTGTGGTTCTTTTGATGTTACAGAAAAAGGAGCAAGTTGAAGGCATCACCCCGCACCACCCCACCCCCAAGTAGGACAGTAGCCGTTTCTCAGTTCAGAGGCTGGATTCTACAAAAACCTGCATTTTTACGCCACACACAAGGGCAGCAAGGCCTTTCCTTCTCAAACAGATGTCACGTTATTTCATCCTAATTTGAGAACACGAGCCAGTCTAAAGTTCCACTGAAGGATCCGGCCCCTGAACTAGCGACCAAAAACCCACCAGCTTTAGAACGCATAGTAGCGAGGAGATGTTAATGTGCATGCACAAACAAAACACACACACAAAAAAATAATAATTGTGGTTCTTTGGCTCTATCTGCTGCAGTTTAACTCAGCTGAAGCGATTGTCTTACCTTGTGTATAAGTAACTCAGTAGCGATGACAATCCAACATAGTTTTACTCTTAAAGCATCTCCATCACATCCGTGTACCGAAATCTCCCGTTTATCACAGTTTCCTCAACAAACCACTGAACCGTGAGAGCGGAGCGAAGACCAACAACCACCCAGCCTGACCAGCAGAACCTCAGATTCCAAGAGACATGGATTCATTTATGATTCATATATATTAGCTGCCATTTCACAGTCAAGCTTTTTTCCAAACATGCAGCTTCTTAAACAAAAAAATTATATATATATTAACAGCAGTTTTAAAAGAAAATTCTCAAGTTCATGTTACTTTTAGGCACTTTCAGGCTGTCAATCCTATGGCTTTACCAACTGTTACATTTTTTGTTGTGTTTTTGCCTAATTAGTGTTATATTTTGTATGAATCTCACAATTTTTAAGGTCAGGTGTTCTGCAGGTGAGGAAACCCTCCAAAAAGAGTGTTTTTTTTAAAAGTCTTGTTTCCAGCTCAGCAAATTAAACTGAGACCAAATGGGTACTATTATATTGCATTGTGTTGTAAAGTTTTATAATTAAACTTTTATATGGTTTTATGTAAAAGAAAAAAAAAAGCTAAAAATACTCTGAAAAAAATGTTAGTTTCTACTATTTCTTAAAGCAATACATTTTGTGTTTGTCCTCCTGTGCAAACTTTTTTTTGTTGTTACTGCTGCAGCATTCTAGTTACATTTCGTGGTCTCAATCTGTGCATTTTTCAACTAATGTAACAAAGACATTTTGATTAAAAAGGCTTTAATTTACTGTTCTGCTTCCAGCTTCCAACTCTCTGGATAAACTAGCTGTGCTTTTCTTTACAGCAATACCGTTTCCCACCACCAGAGAGCGCTATTGTGCTAGTAGTTTTCATCTGAGGGCGTTCAGTTCAGTAGTGAAAGCGCCTCAAAGATGTCTTCAGCATTTTTTTTTAAAACACCTCTGTTGTGTTACTGTGTTTTTGATTGTTGTAATAAAGTGTTTTGACTATCTGGTCCACGACTGTTTGATCTTTAGATCCAAAATTCTCCTCAGCAGCTGGCAGCAAAAAAGAAAAAAAAAATATGACAGACACATCCATTTAATGTTTTATTTACTCCTTCAGTATGTTTGAGC
The DNA here is from genome assembly GCA_034780415.1 of Cichlasoma orientale. Lineage (NCBI taxonomy): Eukaryota > Metazoa > Chordata > Actinopteri > Cichliformes > Cichlidae > Cichlasoma > Cichlasoma orientale. Next base: position 2,777 of record JAVDPK010017270.1, on the reverse strand, counting down.
ATCCCAAAAAAAGAAAACAGCATCAGAGCTTAACTCGGAAAGGTTTCTAATTCAATACAACCTGAATTAGGTATGCGTTACCCAATGCTGTGTGACAACACAAATACTTCGAGTCCAGGGGACATTATGCATTTATCAGGAAGTAATCACCCTATCTCAAACTTCACTTTTCCTAAAAACAGCTCCTTAACATGGTTTCACAAAATCGACACATTTACAGAGCAATAAAGAAAAAAATAATTCACCCTTGTGTTTCTATTGTCAAAAAGCATTTTTATTTATTCAGAAAACAAAAGTTAAAAAAAGAAAAAAAAAAGACAACCAGAGCAGTTAATAATAGGGAAATCTGAGTCTTCAACTCTTTAAGGATACAAAGCTGTGAAACCAGGAAACCAGGGCTATTTGTGTCAATACACAATCTATGTGTGCCAACAGAAGAGCATCTTAGCTTTAAATTAATGACACCAGGCAGGCAAGTTAAAACAGTCATGCTATTATTGGTAGACAAAAATTAAGAAAGAGTGATGATGGTGGGGAGAGGGAGGGAGGGATATGGCTCTAAATATACTAAATGTAAATATTAACAAGTATGAACAACGCCAGTGCAACCAGTTAGCAGAGACAATCCTTTTCAGTGTGGTAGTGTTGGTCTTCCTCTATTTTTCTTCACACCACTGGTTCTCTTTGCGTACCTGCGGACAACAGAGACAAATGAGTCATCCACAAAGTTGTGGAAGGCAGGTCAGAGCAGGATAAACTTGTTTTAATCATTTTGTGCAGCATCCTCAAGTGATGCATTCATTTCTTACTGCTCATGAAAGACCTTTTTTGTTTTATGACAGACAGCTGATGGGTTGGAATAAGTACCTGGGCTTCCTCCTCCTCTGTGAAATCATTTTTGATGTTAAAAGTCTTCCTGATCTCCTCTGGGGTTTTGCCTTTGATCATGTTGGCCACCGTCTTGCAGGTGACATCTAACAGGCCTTTGATGTCCAAATAGTTGGCGGCCTAAATAGAAAGCACAACAGAGATATGAATGAGGAGCGGAGGGAGGGAAGGAGAGAGAGCATGCAAGGACAACAGATACCTCAGCAACACAAGAATATCAAGAACCAACAAAGCATATGCTGGTTTGGATTCATTTTTAAAATTTGGTTTAGGGACTGTAAATAAGATTGTCAATGGGAAAAGAAGAAAGTCTCAATGCAAAAAGGCTAGCATGAGTGACAGATCAATGAATCTGATGACAGTTATGAGAACATTTCAAATGCCTGAGAATTAAAAAACACTCAGTTTGACTGCAGCTAAAGGGTAAAAATCAAGTATTATTCTTACAGTATAGCACCAAGCTTATCGTTTTTGTCTGTAGTCCTGTGACTCAGCATCTCTGCCACAGCAACACATTTAATGATGTGTGGCAGCAGCCAGACACAGGAAATTAAAATATCAATTCATTCACTACTAAACATATGTACTCCTTTGAATTCAAATGGGTCTGAGACAAAGTCAATCTTAAAATCTGTTACTTATTCTTAATGATTACATAATACCTTTCTGTAGAAATAAAATGATAATTCAACAAGACTGCAGTTATATTAAAGGTCTTGATTTATATCTTTCCAAGATTTCAACAAAACCAATCGCCTGCAGAGACAATTAAAGTTATCTGATTGCTACACACTAGAATAAAAACAGAAAACTAAACATCAAGTCCTTTCACACTATGCTCAGGTAAATTATCCTGAAGGAACAATTGAGTCTAACACATGCTGCTTGCTGGTCACTGATAAAGGCTTGTATTGATTTTCATATAGCACAGGAGCACCCGCTGAGCTTCTCTGAAACCCCTTCCTCTCCAGCAGCCTCAGGCTTTGTGCTTGTAAACACATTCAAGTAACAAGGAGAGAGGGGTAATCAACTCATGTTACTGACACTGCAGCTTTTGTTTCATTTCCTAGAAGCCTACAGATACACCAACACACATTTCCCCATCTCTCTTAGGCATCGCTAAGGTTACCTTTTACATGCGGCCCAAATCTATTTAAGTCCAAAAATCACTCCCTGTTGTTTCACACCTCAAACCACCAGTCTTCCAGCTGTTGCTAAGCAACATTTGTGTCTCCTTTAACCAGATGAGCTTAGTACTACGGCTGCTCAGTGAAATAAAAACAGCACAGGAGAGTCACGAGAAATCTTCACATCGAGATGAAGCTTATTAAAAGGAGCCCAAAAGAAAATATAAACTAGGGATTTCCGTGACTAGACGACTAATCGCCGCTACTGTCACTCATCTGTACCAGACATACTAATTGGTTGGCATAATTGTTAAGATTTTAATTGATGCCCAGTGCCGTAAACGGTTGTCCCAAAGGTTACGCAGCCATCTGCCACCAGATAGAGCTGCAGCCCCGATATTGTTATAGAAAAATGCCATAACTCTGTTAATCTTGGCCTGATATTTTCGTGTATTTAACATCAATTGGTTTTAATCTTTTTTTTCACCGTTATTTGGAGTGTAACGTGCAGTGTTCATAACGCACGATGTGCTGTGCCACACAGTTAAGGAGTATTTAAAGTGCAATTCATTATTGAATGATGTGATTAATAGTTTCAAATGCCTTTGTTTCGTTTTTGACATTTTCCATTAAACAGTCCTAAAATGTAACTTGATATTTGAGTGTTTCTTAGTTTTAGACTAGTCAATTAGTCTAATTTTTTTTATTAGGAACATCCCTAATAAACACTTTCTATATGAAGGTGATCACACTGCAAAAGGG
>JAVDPK010017269.1:0-13672 GCA_034780415.1 Cichlasoma orientale | reverse complement strand
CGTGAACCAGAGGCAAATAGGGAAGGACCCAGGGGACCCAGGCCATCCACAGCCCATTAGGAGCTCAGAAGACCTGAAGCCACACATCTCAATGGCAACCACGTGCACACCCCAGAGAAGGAAGGAGGGAGATCCTGGATGGAGCCCCCACAGCCAAAGAGCAAGAGTCCAGAGAGCCAGAGGCAATGAGCAGATCCAAGGAGGTGGCCCTACTCACTGCAGCACGGGCCCCCTCCCCCAAGAACCTACGTGTGTGTAATGTGGGGTTTAACTAAATGGGAGGAGGGGAAGGGTCAGGATAAATATGACCGAGGGGTAGAGGACTACCCCCGGAGGAAGAGAGCTGGCAGTTACCTGGCTCATTAGACACCCCAGTTTCCTACACCCAACCGCAGTGCAGGGAAGGCAGGTCCAGGGCCCGTAGCTACACCCCAGGACACCACCGCACTCCAGGAAGGCACCCCCCACCCACACTGCAAACACGGCACAAACGCACACCCCCACATGCAAACAAAAGGCAATAAAAAATCATACACTCACACCATTGCAAAAAAAAACATCACACTCTCTATCTTTCACTCACACATATTCACACAAACACACCCACCCATACCCACACACACACACACACACACACACACCTACCCCCAGTGGTCCTGAGTCCAGGACCAACCGGTCCTATGAGGGAAACTGCTGCCCCACAGGGGAGGCACCCAGAGTCCCGGGATGCCAGCCAGACATCTCGACGTGGGCCAACCCACCCCACACGGTGGTGCGCTCAAGGGGGCACAGACCCCTCCAGAGCAGGGAGGGGCCCAGCCGGGAGACGGGTGACCCCGAGCACCAGGGCCCCAGACCCCACACCCCGGCCCCCGCAGAGGAAGCCGGCCACCCGGAGAGGCCAGCCCCCCAGTCCCACACCCCAAGACCATAAGAGCAGACATCCAAGCCCCAACCACCTACACCCAGGGCCCGCACACTGAAATCACAAAAGGGCAGCCACCGTCTTCAGTCCAAGAGCCATCGGATACCCGAATCCCCCGGCTCGCCCCAGCCACCCACCGGGCACACCGAGAGACAAGACTACAGCCGATCACCCCCATCATGTGATGGAGCTGATCAGTGGGGACCAGAGAGATTCAAATTTAGGCAATTGGTTTTTAGAGGTATCAGACATTCTTTCCAGACTAATGTGGTCTAAAAGTAGATTCCTGTGGTGAGTTATACATAAATCATTTTTTGATTTCCAGTTCATGAGGATAGTTAGTAATGCATAAGACAGTGAGAACTATGTGTGATATATTTGTTTCCATATTTAATTCACTTACATCACCTAAAATGTACAGTGATAAGTGTGATTGTCTTCAAAAGAGAGGTTTGCGAGTTCCCAAGGAACTAAAGTGTGTGTTTGACTGACTTTCACACAAACATAATGTAGGTGTGGAGGGTAACGGTCAATACTGATGAACCGATGATAGCTTCTCCCTTGAGCTTTGCTGTTCGGCTACACAAGCAAAACTTGTGAGTGATTAACTGTCGGTGGAGCGTTGTGGCTTGTTTTTCTGCAGGCAGATTCATTCGTTTCCTGGTGCTGTTTTTTTTTTTTTTTTTTCCCCAATTTTCAGGAGAACGTCCATTTCTGGTAACTGGAAGGCCAACACGGGTTCTGCCATGTTGGAACAGATTGCAATGACTGACAGGTGAGCTGGTTAAGAGATTTCTTGGAAATCTGCAGATCTGTTCATACAATGAAGCAGACTGAATCATTCAGCCATCTGTATTCAATCGCAATATTACTGGCAATACTTTTTAAGCACGAATCTGACAATCTAATTGTTTGAATGTCTTGGAAGTTTTTAATCACATTTATAGCTGTTGAGTCCAACCTGCCCTTTATGTGATTATTGGGTCTTTAAACAGTTGTTTGCGTCCCTGTGTTCCAGATATCGGATGTGGATAGACTCCTGCGCTGAGATGTTTGGCGGCCTAGACATCTGCGCTGTGAAAGCTGTGCACGGAAAAGATGGCAACGACTATATTATCGAGGTCAGTATGTTTTCAGAATAACCCCCAGCTTCAGGAAGGGGGGGGGCTAAAACTTGCTCTCAGTAAGTCATTGCACATGTGTGTTTTTCAACATTAAAAATAAAATCTGTCATCATTTTTCATGAGGATATTGCAGGATCTTTGCAGTGGCTACAGCTGTTGAGGGAGAGGCAGGCGGCCCCATTTCAAACGTAACGATTAATCCACAGTGACCACTTCTTAGCAGCATCACAGAGCTAAAGCAATCTAGTGTAAACGTTACCTTGGATTCATTCTCTTTCCCTGCTGATAATACTTTTCATATCATGGGTGAAAGTCAACAGGGAAGGGTGTAACCAGACTTGTTGGCACATGACCCTCACAGCCTTGAAAGAGTGATTAGTCTGCAGACCAAACACAGGCAGCTGAATGAAAACAACATCAGGAGTCGGTGGTTGAATCGCTTCATCCTCTGATCCAGCCTGTCTGTTTGAGTCTGCTGGTGAAGTTTGGCATTGGACATGCAGCTTGCAGTTTGTAGAGAAATAAAATTGTCATGGCATGACTCGACACAACCAGTTTGGTTGGAGGTTTGGGCTTTCAGCATGATTAGCATGGGAGTAACAGTGACTGGGTTTTCACTGAGGCCACTGGTCTGTATGATCGCTTCATGTAACATGTGTTCCACATCAGCAGGGTTTAAAGGTACAGTCAGTGGTTTTTTTGAGTTTATTTAATATAAAAAGAATATTGTACTCATGAATACACGTTGATTAGTGTGTAATTTTGTGCGTTCTGATATACTTAAAATGAATCCATTAAAAATACAGTGGAATGTGAAGCCGCCATGTTACCCTGCATTCTTGAATACAGCGGTTGAAACAGACATCACTGTTCTGCCTAACTGCATCTCATGTATGTCGCTAGAGACTGGCCACATACGCAGTACGCCAAAGGTGGAGGAGTCGTGAACTTGTATGCATTCTTGTGCTGTGGAGGCAAATTTTAATTTGTTTCTGCACCTTCAGACTTAAGATATAAAGGATCATAACTATGTTTTATCACCTGAGAAGGGGTCACCTTGATCGAAGAAGTGGAAACATGAAGGAAAGAGACAATGTGACCAGCATCTGGTTAAAATGGCATCCTTCTTCCTCCTCACCTCCAGACTCCGGACAACTGACATGAGCCAAATCAAAAAACAAACAAAAACCAGGCTTATGCTGCACAGAATTGAGTCTTTTCCCGTATAAAAGCACCAGCACTGGTCCTTGAACATGGCAGAGAGGGCAAAAGAGTAGTCGCTCCACAGACTTTTGCAAAATCACAGAACACCTTTTGTGTATGCTGAGTTACCTCATTCACTTTGCTCTGCAGTTTCAAAATACAGTTTTACTGCCACAAAGACAGAGGCTTTCTCAGTAATGCACATTCTCCTTTACGGATGATTCCCACGAGCAAAGCAAGAGACAAATAGTTGTGTCATGTGCAATCAGTTTTGTTTTTAGAGCAGCTTCCTATGCCTTCAAGTCTGAGGAAATGGGCCAGTCTGGACGTCTGAAATGCCCAAACTTAGGATCAGAACATGACATCACTCTGCTTTCTATCTATGTGCTGGGAGGGAGCAGTTGTGAGAAAGCAAGTTTCTATCTCAGGAAGTATCAATCAGCCCCCCAGGGGTATGTAGTTCAGCACTAGGCTGTTTAGACAGATAAACCAGTGATACAGTCAAGCAGCAATGTATCCTGACAACCAATACTTCCTCCACCTCATCTAGCTTTCTCTCGCTCCAGCCCTTGATGGAATTTAATTAACTGCGACGTGGAAGAGCTGTCGGCCCATCACGGTTAGAAACTGTTTTGTTTTCTTTCTTCTTCTTCTTCTTTTTTTTTTTTTTTTTTTTTAGAACAAAGACAACAGCCATGACACCTCACCCTAATGAAAAGTAATGAGCTGCTCAGAGGCACTTCATTAACAGATTACTGCAGCTGGTATCAACATGGGGCAAACTCCGGCTTGTGTCAAGTCAAGTATATATCTCTAGCTCATTTCAGAACAATAGCTGCTGTTAGGGCTGTACATCTAAAATAATCAAATAACATAAAAAACGGGACAAAATGACAAAGTTAAGAAAGGAAACGTAAAATAAGAAAACCGGAGAAAAAACATCATAAATGAAGTATTCAGAACTCAGATTTAAAAGCAACAGAATAAAAATGCGTTTTCAAACAGGCTTTAAAAGTGTCTGATGTGACGGTGCAGTTTGTTCCACAGGCCCGATCTCCTCTGTGCTTTAATCTGGACCTCAGGACAGCTAGGAGCATTTGCTCAGCAGATCTCGGTTATCTAGAGGGAACATGCAAACTTAAAAGATCAGAGAGGTAAGAAGGCGCCAATCCATGCAATGCCTTAAAAACAATAAAATCTTAAACTCAATTTGAATACTGACTGGCAGCCAGTGCAGGGATGCTAATTTGTGGTCTCGCTTGCAATCACCAGTTAGTAAGAGTGCTGCAGCATTGTGGACCAGTCACAGTTGGATAAGCAGTGACAGACTGACACCTGACAATAGTCAAGTTGGGATGAAATGAAGGCATGGAGAGCTCTGCTAAAGGCTCTTAAACAGAGCAATGGCTTCACTTTTGCAAGCAGCCGGAGACGATGAAGCTAGTTTTAATGGCAGCATTAGTGTGTTTGTCAAGTTAAAGCAGTGTCAAAAATTTATAAGTCTTTAAAGGGTCAAGATTGTAGAGGTCAGGAGCACCAAACACTGTTTGACCTCTGTTTTCTGTTCCTTTAAGAAAATTTAAAGCCATCCACATCTTAACATCCACCAAACAGTCCAGTACGGCCTTCAGAGGACTCATCGATTTACGTTTCAGTGGCAGGTAAATCTGCACGTTGTCTGCACAGCAATGAAACGTGATGCCGTGTTTTTTTTTTTTTTTTTTAAATTGAGCCCAAGGGGAGCATATAAATTGAAAAAAGCAGTGGGCCAGGTAGTACTAAAATTGCTGAATCCCGTGAGTCTGTAATAGTTAAAAATGTCATTTAAAACTTTTAAAAGTGCAGTTTCAGTGCTGTGATGTGCTTTAAATCCAGACTGAAATACTTCAGTAATACCATCTAAAAAGGTCTGGAGCTGAAGAAGGACACCTTCTCAACTCAATTTAGATTTTAGGTCTGAAGTTGAAACTGATGAATCACGGTTTTGTTTTTTAAGAGTAGGCTCCAACACAGCATGTTGAAAATCAGCAGGGACACACCCAGAATGAAGACTTCTATTAATAATAGACAGCACATTCACCCCCAGTGTCAAAAACATCCTTCCTTGTCACTTCACTGGAAAATTGTAGCGATAATAGTTGTGCGGTGTTGCGGTATTATGTAACATGATGTCTCACAACATGACACAGTGCACCACAGCCTAATGACAGATGACATGACAGAAATGACTAAGTATTTTATATATACAGCATGATCTAGCAATATGTGTCGATGACATGAAGTGGAATGACAATGCTGGTGTAGTCAGTGTTGGTCAGTTAGTCCATCTCTTTGGTTAAGACACACCCCATAGCAATGGCGCTCCCCAATGGCAGGAGCCTCACCATATGATGAAAAGGTGGCTTGAGCGATACAACAAAGACCAAACACTCAACACATTCCAGATCCCATCCAATCATGCATCAATCTACTCAAGGCCCCACCCTGCAACCACTTTGGTACCACTCCCAACAGGACACCCTCAGAGATGACTAGTCAGAGCTGTTTTTGCACTACAAGAGGAACCTACACAATAACAAGCAGGCAGACTATATGGAAGTGGCAATTTTATTTATATTTCATTACAAAGCTCAATGTCCACCCATCCATTTTTTCCCCTACTTATCCAATTCAGGGTCTCGGGGCAGGTTGTGGATCTGCAGCAGGGCTAACACAGAGAGACAGGCAACCATTCACACTCACACTCACACACAATTTAGAATCACCAATTAACCTAACCCCACTAACTGCATGTCTTTGGACTGTGGGTGGAACCCAGAGTACCCAGAGAGAACCCACGCAAACACGGCGAGAACATGCAAACTCCCCCCGGCCAACTTGCAAAAGGCCCCGGCCAGATGGTGGATTCAAACAATAGCACCTTCTTGCTATGAGGCAACAGTTCTAAACTCAATGTGCTTAACAGATAAGATACAAGCTTAAAAATCTGTGGAGGTCGGCTATTGTTTAACCAATTAAAGCAACAAAACACCGGAATTCGTTGAGGTTGTTCCTACAGGCCCTCATTTCAGTGAACCAAACACTGATTTCAAAAAGTTACAAACAGCAAAATTATCTGTAAAAAAAAAAAATTGCCTAATCCACGTACATATTATGACAAAATAAAGAACATTACAATTTTAAATGTAGTATTTTCCAGTGGCTCAGAGTTTTACTGGCACAATTGTTCTTAAATATAAATATATTTAATACAATTATTAAGCTTCAAGCTTTGAAATAAATCGAGCTGCATGCCCCCCCTTTAGATGCACCCCTTCATTCAGCAGGTATCTCTAAAACAGAAAGTGAGACGGTCGTTGTTGCATAAAGTAAAATGTATAAAGTATGTAAAGATGCCAAATTTAAAGCAGACCTTTTACACACAGCTTTTATTATAACTTCTATTTCTAAACAGTAGCAGAGGTGCACGGGAGCAAGTAAAAAGATTTTCTTCACTTTTAAGCTTGATGAGCACGTGGTTTAGTAAAGGCTTTTTACCAGTAAAGGTTTTAATTGCAATTACAGTAAGAAGCGCTGCTGCTGTGAACGCTGGGAAAAAGTTTTCTTCCACTCCACCTGAGCTCACCGTCTCAGTAACTGCTCCTCCTCTCGGCTCTTCATTGTTTGTGTGTAAAGCGGCTCCGGCTTCACGTTAAACTAAGGCGGTTTCACCTTTGCTGCTGTTGAGATATCGGCCGTTTTGCTTTATTCACACGCGCACTTCCTCACATGTTTCTGCTGGGCCTGTTTTTAGTTGCGAACGTAAGTGAAACACATTCCAGCATAACCGGCTGCTATCTTAAAGCTAAAGTTGTTTTTCCAGAAACATATGACCCTCTGGCCAGCCCTGGGCTGCATCTGCACCGATAATATTCAACAAGCACATTTCACATGTTGTGCTCTGTAAACTTTCCCATGTAGCCGGGTACTGTCCTGACAAAAACACACACACACAAAAGCTGCTGCTTAGTAAAAGTACAGAACAACACCTCTGTGCTCCAGTGGTGAAAAGAACTGCAGCAGCCCCAGTCTTCTGCTAGATGACTCTGTATCCTAATAAATCAGCAGGGTGGATCCCGGCTTTGCTTGCCACCACACGCCGTTTGAAGTGGGGCCTGGCGGTCTTTTACCAGTCCTGCGTTCAGTCCCCTGTGGTAATGACTCAACTGGCCAAAACACCGTACCACACCCCATCTCGCCGCCAGATCCTGGCCAAGAAGTTGGGTACACACAGTAAAGGGAGGGCTTTAAAGGGTTAGTTGGTATGGGAAGTGGTTCTGTGCAGAACAGTATGAAGTCAAACAGAGATATCCCAGCTGAGAAAAACAAAGAGAATGAGACACGTTTGGATGCCCTCTCGATAAGTCATTTTGTTAGAGGCATTCTTAGAATAAAGGTTTTAATATGGTTTTAAAGGTTTGTATATCAATTATGCATCTTTAATGAATTTAGATTCAGCTCACAAAGGACAACAGAAAAGCAGAACTTCCGCTGTTTGAGTTAATTTACAAAACTATTGCATTAACTGCTCAGGAATTACATTTTTCTTCACAGGCAGCTACGTCCATGTTTTATGCTGTCTATGGCCGCACTCAAGAACAAGAAAGCCAGATTAAACTTTGCCAGAAAACATCTCGAGCCTGCACTGTTCTGTAAAAAATTCTTTGGACAAACTTGTACCCTAATGATGGGAAGAGAAAAGTATGGAGAAGGAGAGAAACACGATCCGAAGAGTATCCGAAGCGTCATCTCTCAAACATGGCGCGTGTGATGTTATGGTATGGGTACCTAGGGCTGCAAGGAGCAACATGAGTGTTGCTTGTAGTGCTTGATGCTGTAAAAATAATAAAATGTTATAACTCTGGGCTGTCTGAAAACAACAGGTGGCTGATCCGCACCAGTCGTATCTTGTGCTATTCTAAGTCCCATTCATTAAAATCTAACCAAACACTAGACCACCTAGTGTGTGTGTGTGTGTGTTTAGAAGGCAGTTTGCCTAAAGAACGTATTTGGAATTTAACTGATACCACTAATAAAAACAACTTCAGCCACAGAGACAGTTGTGTAGTGGAACTGCAGCACTGTCTAATCTCTGCCTGGCATACGCTGTGTACGAGAGGATCAGCGCACGCACACACACACACACTCACACATGCATGCATGCCTGCGTGTTTACAGCCTGCAGCCGGGGTGCGGTGCAGCCGCCTCTTCCACCGTGCTGGGCATCTGCATCCTAGCCAGCAGCAGCCACACTCCTTTGCTCATGTTTGTTTTGGTTTTCAGGGGAGGACAGCAGGTCTCTGAGCCCCGTGAGCCCTGTGGCTCTGTACACATGGACGTGCATGTGAGCTCGAGTGCTGGGAAAGTTTGTTTTTTTTTTCCTTTTTTGATTATTTTAATTATTTGTGTGGCAGTGGGTTTGGTCTGTGCCCTTCTAAGTCATGCCTCGGCAACATAATATTTATAGATGGAGCCACATTTTATGCCGCTCACTGGAAATTCTAACTTTGGCTTCTTGTGTGCGTTCAGATATACCTATTCGGTTTACCCAGAGCTTAACTAGAGAGAGAGCAACTAAAGCGTCTCATTTTGCTTCCATTTATATGATTTATTATCAGAGCACTGAAGACTGAAACTGTCAGTTTTCATCTCGCACACCTTTATAACAGCTGCCTGCAGTGGCCGGTCCCAGTTTGGAGGATGCAGTGGGATAGATCCAGAATGAGTACCACAGTCCGTGGGAACATGCGGAGCATTCACTGTCACGTGCATCCGGCAGTTCACTGAATTTAAGGCCAGCACAGGGCCCTTAAAGGTTATATCTTCTGACCCCAACAAACATGCGATCTGCACAAAATGACTCATCATTTGTGGCCACACACATCGTTATCGCTGACATCACTTGGGGGTCAGAGCAGAGGAATTCAGAATAAGAGGTTACATACTGCCATCTAGTGGGCACATTTTAACACTTCAGTTGGGGTCTGTTTTTTTTTTTTTTTCAGGTGATGGACAGTTCAATGCCTCTGATTGGTGAGCATGTGGAGGAGGATAAACAGCTGATCACAGACCTGGTCATCAGCAAGATGGCCCAGGTGCTGCTGGGAGTTTCCACACCTCAGCCTTCCTCTGTTAAGGTACAAAGCACTTGCACACAGCCACTACTACTACTACTACTACTACTACTGTAACTTACATTCTACATAGCACCAGACAGTAATTATAAATACTACTACTAATTACACCACTTCTTTCTACTGACTTCTTCTGTCACTGAGTAACACTACTACACTATTACACTACACCTTTTTTAACAACTGCAGTGACTACTGCTAGAGTAGTACTGTAATTACAAGAAATGGTACCGTGATTAGTTTTACTACCAGTCCACACTTCCACTCGTATTAACTCTGATAATGCTGCTGCTACAGCTTCTGCTGTGTTTACTGACACTACAGTACCACCACATTTTAAGTACAGTTAGGGTTACAGAAAAACCGCTAGACTAGACTAGTAGGCATATTTAAAGGAGACAATATCATAATACGTTATGGATTTGAAATCAAGCATAGTGCTAGTTCAGGAAGACCACAAAGTCAGTACCCTGATACTCTTCTACAAATTCAATAGCTGCATTTTATAGAATGCACTACTTTTTGCCTGCCCATCTGCAAGCTACTTTGCAACCCACCTTCACTGCTTTCATGCTTGTATCTGGTTTAATTAGTGTCATGTGTATTATTGCAACCAGTCAAAACAATAAGCCACTATAAGTTTGGCCATTTTATAAATCAAATTCTTGACAAAGCCAGTTAGGAGGAGAAAATGTCTTCCACTAAGAAAAGTCTTCAATTCACTTCTTTCAGTACTCTCCAGTTCTGGACTAGCATCTGAAGGGATGATATACAGCAGCAGCATCTATGCTTACTTCAATAGGGGCTGCCGCTACCACTGTTCTTTTTTAACTTTCAGCTCATGGCATCTACAGATGCCAGTATAGATTTCTTTTTGTTGTCACTGGTTCAGCAACAACCTTGAAGCCTGATGCTAGGCCGGATCCTCTGAACCCTCAGCAGGGAGGCTCGGTGGTGGTTAGGCTTATGTGTGGCATCAGCCTAGCTCGATCTGTTCTCTCGTTTTCAAAAACCTGGCTACATCCCATTAAAAGTTTACTGTTGTCGTGGTTTTTGCAGTAAAGGCCAAACTTTTCCCTGTAAATAATATCTGTGTGTCTTTTTGTGTCTCTTTCAGACCACACAGCCCAGACGAGGTAACTAAATGCTTCATCACTATTAATTCCACTATCTTCTGTGGTGATGCAGTACAGTGAAATAATAAGAGTATGTGTCATGTGTGTCTACGTACTGCAGGGGGACATCGGTCTGCTTCTGCCTCTCCATCTCAGTCGGCTCAGGGGTCACCTCAGAGAGCCCGGTCAGCCACCACGTCTCCCAGCCAGGCCTTTCAGCCCGGTCCCATCCCTGCCTCCTCTGGACCTGGAGCTCAGAAACAGTCACCACAGCTGAAGTAAGTCCAGGCTGGAGTTCTGTTAATCTCACATAACCTTCCTTATCATTGGATAGCTTTCCTCGCCAGGTTGCTAAACTGTGTCCGTCTTCATTGCACAGCAAATCGCAGTCGCTGACAAACAGCTTCACAGAGACGTTACGAGGAAGCTTGACCGACGACGAGGCCAAAGCCGAGACCATCCGCTCCCTCCGACAGTCCTTCGCCAGCCTCTTCTCTGACTGAAAACTTCCCTAGAAACTTCCTCTTCCTGTCGGTCATCAGGTTTTTTAAAAGAAATAAGAATAATTGCTTAATCTGTTTGTTATGGAGTCGCCTCTCTCCTTTCCATGTTTGTGAAGTATAACACTGCTGTCCTCAGACAATGATGAATCTATCACTAGAAAGGCCAGTGGATTTCTGGGGTCTTACATGAGCATGTTGACTGGAGATGTAAACATGCTCACGGTTTTCTTTCTGATGGTAGATTTTCTGTTACTTTCAGGTAGCTTTTTCTCTCTCTGCTGTTCATACACGTTTACATTTATACTGTCAGTCTCCTGGGAGCATCTCCTTAAGCTCACGACCTCTAAAAAGGCCGATGGGGTATTGTCATCACCCTGCTGGGCGGTGAACGCAATAACTCGAGAACAATGTGACCTAGGATGTTCAAATCATACCATCGGTGCATCTACTGAAAATCTCAGACGCGTTAGTTCTTTCCATGCACCCCGTTAGGATCTACTGTGTTCTAGGACTTGTGCTTCCAGGGGGTTTGTGCCACCTAAAGGTTTTACTGCCCGGAGGCTGAGGGGCAGCACTGGCAGCTGACAGGATTTTTGTTTACTGAAACCTCTGCAGGCATTCTGATGATATGTTTAAATTTAAAACGCATCTATACAAATTTAACCTCCTAGAAGTCAAAAAAAGCCGATGGCCTTTCCAGTGGTAGATGATCACTTTAAATATTCATATTCTTGCTCGTGCTGCTTGGTATATAATTGTTATTCCGCATTCTCTTTGTCCGACCGGTGAAACTACTTACGTGCTCATATTTCTGTGCATCTATCTATCTTCGAAATGTTTTTTTTTTATTCGACACACAGCTTCCAAATTGTTTGCAGACGTCCATGGCAATATTCTGATCCGAACCAGTTCCACCTGAGTCATGAGAAGCGTTCTGAATCCTCTCGGTTCACCAGCGGTCTCTGAAGCGTCTTAGCCAGCAGCAGCATTTCTCAGACATCCGTGTGCTGTAGACACATATTGGCTTATGTAGTGACTCCTCTGCCTTGGCCTAACCTTACCAAAGTGCTTTTTAATAAAAACCATTTTTTTAAAAAAAAAATACCCCCCCTTCACTAGTTTGAGAAAACAATCACACAGCTAAGAAAAACCTTTAAGCTTGTGATTTTTTTACGAGGTGCAAATGCTGTACTGGCTTACAGCCATCGTCTTCCACCGCAGCTCAGATCTTCCCCTGCAGATGTTCCTTTTCTTAATGTTTTGTGCTTTGTGAATAGCACCATGGGGTATTTGTTCGGGGGGGGAGGGGGGGGGGTCTAGTAACTACTACTGCTCGGTCTTTAAAAGCAAACAGCGAGGGTCTAATATTTTAATTATGGATCTTTGCTCTCTATAACCAGTGTCAGCTAGGATTACAGTCATCATCGTTCTTTTCTGAGTTTTGCTTTGTAGCAGATAGAACACACACACACACACACACCTGCAGGGATGGCAGCCCATCCTCTTCTAACATCCATCATTGTTTTGGACCTGCATGCAAATGAATGTTGTATGTAGAGTCAAAGTGGCTTTAAGCTCTCAGTCTTAACTGTTTTATTCTGACGTTTATTTACAATTTTGTGAAAAGAACAGAAAATTTTTGTGCAGGTTATAGTGAAATTAGAGAGAATACTTCTGATTAATAACAGCAGACCTCTAAAGATGGCGCGTGCATATGCAATTCAAAGAAAAGCATTTAATTGATGACAAAGATCCCATTTGATCGAGGTGAACGTTCATTAGTTTGAGCTGAAGTGAATACAAAAAAAAAACAAAAAAAACTTTGGTAGTGTATCAAAGTCTTCATTTTCCCTTTAATTGTCTCCAAAATATTATTTTTAAAAAATAAATAATTAAGAAGGTATTCATTTTTAGCAAGCGTTTTATCTTGGTGCAGTCTCGGTGCAAAAGTTATAGCATCAAGCTCAGAGACTCAAACTGACTACATCATTTTGCTTTCCATGCAAAGCACAATCAGACTATGATAATCTATATAAACTGGTCCTTTTCGTGGAAAATGATCATAATGGTAAGCAGCAGTTAGAACTAAAATGATCAGTCTTATAATCTAGAATAAACCTACATGTGTTTTTTTTTTCCACCTTCCATTTAATTTGCAGTACCAGTCAAAGGTTTGGACACACTCACCAGTTCACATGAATAAGTAAGTGTATCCAAACTTTTAATGGTACTGTAGATTCTAGACAAAAACTAATATTACTGATTACAGTGTGAGCAAATTGTCAGAGAGCAGCTGTGTGGCAGGCACAGTAGGACCCAAGTGCAGGATGTGGAAGGAGACTAACTTAGACAGCTTTAATGCTGAAGTCTCTTCAAAAATACTAAACCGAGGCAGACGGGAAAACACAGGACGAGAGGACACACACCATGAGGGAAGGATGCTACAAAGAACTGAGGAAAACTGAGGGCTTAAATCAGGGGTGTGCAAACTTGCGGCCCGCGGGCCACTTCCGGCCCCGCCCCCTACTTACGGTCCGCTTATTATGTCAAAAATAAGGCTACGTTCACACTGCAGCCTGAAGTGACCCAATTCCGATTTTTTTGCCCTCATGCGACCTGTATCCGATCT
>JAVDPK010017268.1:0-13678 GCA_034780415.1 Cichlasoma orientale | reverse complement strand
GTGTGTGTGTGTGTGTGTGTGTGTGTGTGTGTGTGTGTGTGTGTGTGTGTTAGTCCACAATGATTTTTTTCTGCTCGTTTCCCGACTCTGGATGTGTACAAGCCATGAATGATGGGCAGGTTGGTGCTGATAATTGCTTCTGCAGACCTGACTCTGCATCAATCAATAAAAAACAAGCATATATGGATTAATCTGCAACAATCTGTGGATCGCTCTGTAATATTTTTACAATTACATAACAATGGAGCTTCTGTTTCCTGCCAATCTTTTTGGATGATTGGTGTTTGAATATTCAGACTGCAAGCTCTAGAACTGGTTAAATGCAGCGTGTTGTTTCTGGCCACCTGCTCCCCTCTGGCACAGCTTTGAACTTCCCTGTGTGTGTGCACCCTACAAAGTATGTGTGTATATTTGTAAGGGCAGCTCGCAGACTAGTAGTTGGAATGTTGAAAGGTTGTGTCCAACATCTGGAGGTTGACTCCAGCAGCAAGGAAGAGTAGGTGGGTTGGGTGCGTCATTATTAAAACCAGATGAGTATAGCTTTTCCTAGCCAAAGAAGAAAAACACTGCCTTTTTGTACTTTGTGTTGAATTTATTTTAAGTCTGTTTATTTTCATTTTTGCACCATTTACTTCATTTCCAGAGGATTCCTTATTAAGAGTGTTTTACGTTATTCTGCAGCTGCTCCTTACAGTACTTTGTAATCATTTATGCACATCCAGGGATCCTTTTACTGAATCAGATGCTTCAAAGAGTCCAACAGACAGAAATGTAACATATAAAGACATCAAATTTTAACATCACGAGGGAAAGACTTGCACCTTATTTTCTCATCTCCCAGTACATTATAGTCATAAACAGTTCCAAATGACATAGCCACATAGTTTGTGTTTGTTTTCAGTCTCATTCAATCTGCCTTTCCCCGAGGTTGGAGGGGAGAGGGCATCTTGTCCTGTAATTTTACTTGTCCAACCACTAATTGGGTTACCTAACATAATACCAAAGACAAAGCTGTTGTTTTCTTTTTTAAGCAAAAATGTATGAATTTTGCTCCTTTAAAGATTCTGATTGCAGGTTACTACAATCAGCTGATTTTATGGGAAATGAAGGCTGGTACTAAACACGTGTCAAGATGAAAAAATTGCTGACAATCGGCTACTTCTGTCTTAAATGTTTCCGTTTGTGTTATTACCCATTCTCAGTTGCTGAGGGAAATGGAGTAAATGGACATTTTGGGAGGTGGGAAAGAAATTAGGCGATGTTATCCTACTAATAAACAGGTGTCCATTCGCTCTCCTCCCACTCTTATCAGTTCCCTAG
This sequence comes from Cichlasoma orientale, assembly GCA_034780415.1. Lineage (NCBI taxonomy): Eukaryota > Metazoa > Chordata > Actinopteri > Cichliformes > Cichlidae > Cichlasoma > Cichlasoma orientale. The sequence goes on along the minus strand of JAVDPK010017268.1, from coordinate 12,358 downwards.
GCCACGGCTCGACCCACCAGACAGCTGCTCACTGACTGTTATATAAGATGAAAATAACGCTTTTCTGTTTGTTTCCAGTGGTGCTGGAGTGGACTATCAAGTAACCTAAGAATTTCATGTTTGGTTTAAAAATGGAAAGGTGGAGATTATGTGGAGGGCTGGCATCATAGTATGTGAATAAAAAAAAGAAGCAATAATAATGCATGCGTTGGCTGCTGTGTGTGCTAAGGCTTTGATGCGGCGAGATGAGGAGCTTAAGATGTGTTTAATATTTGTTTGATCCAAAAATAAAATCAACTTTGTGTCCTTAAATTACTCCAACTTCTGTCTGAATGTATGAATGTTATCTGTTCACAGTGCCCTGAAAACAATCTCAAGGACATGCAGAGTGAGACACTCTGCCAGTATGTTGTGTTCCCTTTTCCCGCAGGCTGTTTGCGAAACAGCTCAGTCATATTTTGTCTCGCCTCTGAGGAGGAAGGCATGAGAAATAGGCACGCTGCTGATGCAGATGTCCTATCTCTCTTCATGGAAGTGACTACCACTTTATGTTCATTTAAATAATCAGCAGCTGTGCATTGCACTATTGTTGAACCGACTTGGTAATGATGAAGAAACTTGATAATGCTGTACAGAGACACACATGCGCATGGGTCTATTATACAGTGTACTGCTAAATGTCTGCCTATAGTAGTTTAGATTTCCTGGAATTAATAGAGAGAGTTAGTGGTGGACCCCAAAACACTAACTTAGCAAGAAAGCCTGTGAAGCTTTAGTTTTGTGTTACACTTTGGTATGTTCGTAGGCCCTGTTTATGTGAGTGTGTGTGCGCGCGAGTGAGTGAATGAGTATGTAATGTGGTACATATGTTCTGTGGGTCTGTGTGTTTGTGGACTGAGGACTGGGAGTGGCTATGAAAACAGTGTTACCCAGAGTACAGTTCTCCTGGATCACAGGTTACAGCCTCAGGGGGTTGTGGGATAGGCTGGGACACTGTAGGGAGTGGATAAACCTAATGGTAACTCTCAAAGAGTCAGTGTGTGTGTGTGTGTGTGTGTGTGTGTGTGTGTGTGTGTGTGTGTGTGTGTGTGTGTGTGTGCCTGTGTGTGTGCACTACCAACCCAAAAAAAGCGGGAAGAGGAGAGGGATGTAAGTGACATCATGCTAAAACAGAACAAGCTGTTTTCAGCTCAGTGCTATAATCAGCACTGACGGTCTTATGTGTATGTGTAAGCTGGTGAGCGCGTGCAGTGTGTCCAAACTAAGACCATATGTAATATAAATGCATACCTAGGCAATGCTGTAGTTGGAAATATGTCATTTAGAATTAGTAGTCGTTTTAAGAACACATCCTAAAAATTTTACCCTTTACATAACTGTTGTTCAACATGAGGTCACGGTGAAACTAAATTACAAGGTTGTGTTGAAACTATAAGCCTAGAAAGTGCACATGACACAGTAGTCCCATCAAAGCAGCCACAACAACAAAACAGGTTATTTTTCATTAAATGGTGGTCATGCACTCTTGTTTTCATACACCAGGTGGCGCCACAATGTCTAAGAAATGGGCAAAAACCATCATGTGCAGCAGGCCAGCACCCATCTGTTATTGTTTTAAAGTTAAAAGGGGAAATTTGGGAAATAGTAGTAGCAATATGATACTTTTATTTATTTATTTTTTTTAAAAGTCACAATAGCTTAATCACTGCCAGTTCATTACCCAGTTGTGCTGTATAATGGACACACAATATCAAAACGTCAGGAAAGATACCGTAGCTCGTGTTTTATCACTAATACAGTTTGCAATAAAACACAGAAATATGGTTTTCCCGCTCTTCTGTGGTATTTGCTTTGTTCACGATTCACTTACAGAAAATCCCCCCAAATGCCCCCAGAGTGATCTCTGCGGCTGAGCTTTTCAATCTTTGCCTTCAATTGCAGTTCTCTCTTCCCTCACCATACATGATGCTCATAATCCGTTACCCCTTTTTGTCCTTATCTTCATAAATCCCCTCTACTCTGTCTCATTGTCTCCCCTAATGCTCTCTATGTCTCTTCTGTCTTCCGTTTTTTTTTCCCCCCCTCTCCAAACCTCCTAGTAGCATTTCAGCTTCTCACATCTGGGATGCACCTGTCACGGTGAGAAGTCAGTTTTCCCATGAGAATCCAATTCTTGTGAAGTTAAAAATTCTACCAAACCTACCTGGATGAGTTATAATGTTAGGGTCCAGAGCTATGGTTTCACTTCAGTGTTAGGTTTTATTATGCCCAAAACAAACAGTGGGTTCAGAACAGTGTGCACACATATTATGCTGCTAAAAGAATAGAAAAAGAAAAATAAACCCCTTAAGACAAAGTAGTAATAGTAAGGACCACATCTCGCTCCTCCTTCAGCAGAATTTGTGGATTTGACACATGGATATAAAAACATTCAATATGTCAATCCCCAAAATATGTAAAGCTTTACAACTGTAAGGAAGGTTGGAGATTGGCCTATAATTAGCTGAGACAGCTGGGTCAAGTGATGGCTTTTTAAGTAATGGTTTAACTACTGCCACCTTAAAGGCCTGTGGCATGTAGCCAGTTAATAAAGACAGATTGATCATATTTAAGGTTGAAGCATTAATCAATGGTAGGACTTCTTTGTAGGGATGGGGTCCAATATACATGTTGATGGCTTGGAGGAAGTAACTATAGAAGTTAACTCAAAAAGATCAATCAGAGAGAAAGAGTCTAAATAAATATCAGTAATACCGAAAGTAGCTGAACATAAGGATACAGTATGTCTTGCATGCAGTGTTGAGGCTGTCATTTTCAGCATCTAAATGGATGTTAAAATAACCCACTATAATTATTTTATCTGAACTGAGAACTACATCAGATAAAAGTCTGAGAAATCAGAGAGATACTCTGAGTAAGGGCCGGGTGGATGATAGATAACAACAAATAAAAAAATTATTGTTTTTTTCAATTAGGGTGCACAAGGCTAAGAGTCAGGCTTTAAAATTAATTAAAACTTTGTCTGGGTCTTTGATTAATTATAAGCTGGCGTGAAAGATTGCTGCCACCTCTCCTCCTCGGCTGTGCTTCGAGGATTCTGACAGTGTGACTCGGGTTTATTTAAACTGTTGGTTTATTTAAACAAATATATTCATCCTGTTGTAACCAGGTTTCTGCAGAATAAATTGATATGTTGATCAATTATTAAGTCATTTACTAACAGGGACTTAAAAGAGAGAGAAAGCCATGCTTTTTTTTTCTCTTTTTTTTTGGGGGGGGGGGGGGTAATACATTTGGCCAGAGTTCTAGAAATGAAAGCTGCTCCATCCAAAGTGGAATCGATGCCGTCTCTCCTAGCAATACCAGGTTTTCCCCAGAAAGTTTCACAATTATCAATGAAGCCCACATTATTATTTTTTTTTTACATCACTCAGACAGCCAGCAATTCAAGGAGTACATGCGGTTAAACATATGACTCCCAGTCAAACTGGGAGGGGTCCAGAGAAAACTACAGAATCCAACTTTTTTTTTTTTTTGGCAAAGTTACACACCGATTCAATATTAACTTTAGTGACCTCCACTTGTGGTCTGCAAGTTGAAGTGAGAGTAGATGTGACACACGCTGGAAACTGGGGAATTGTGGGCAAGCATGAAATGAGAAATATGCAAAACTGAATTTCAAATTTATGAAATCATTACTATGTGATAATATCGTTGCATTGTTATTTTTCCTTTGTATCATATAAAATTATACTCAGTGTGCAGTGAGTGTTCATAATTTATTCCATAATGGAGACTTGGCTGTTTTCTGTGTGATAGGCCAGACCATCCTTAGAGCTGCTCAGAATCATTGTTTCCAAAAACTGTTGCCGTGGTAGCAAGAGGACTAAGGGATCTGACCAACATGAAACTAAATCAATCTGCACTTAAAAGGAAGCTGCCCCATGACTCTTCTTTCCTTGTGCCTGTGTGCATGTATATATGTTCAGAAATCAGCCTTAAATATGATGTCTTTATGGTGATGTTTACTTTAAATGTTTTGGGAGTTGTTAAAGGATTCTATTTGTGTTAAGTTCCATTATAGAGAAAAATGTTTGTTTATTGATCAGTATTGACATCAATGTCCCTTTCTGCTCCTCTCCTCTGAAATCATTTCCTGACATCTAGGCTATAGAACATGCTGTGAATCTGACAACAATGAAAACAGAGAGAGTGATATAAGGAGGGACACGCACAACCTGTTCCTATTAGGTCAGGATCAGGCCATTGTTCTCTGAAAGGAAAGATCCGACACAAGATGCCATATTGATGACCAAGACCTCCTGCCTCCATTTGTGGCGTGTGTGTGTGTGTGTGTGTGTGTGTGTGTGTGTGTGTGTGTGTGTGTGTGTGTGCGCGCTTGGATTCACCAGAGTCCTAATTAAAAAAAATATTGCTTTGGGAAAGGTGGAAGTTACACATTGATTGGAAATCTGCACTCTGCCCTCTCTATTGTGTAACTGCCAATCTGTCTGCATCCAATAATAAACATCAGTTAGAGTGTACATCTCTGGGGTAAACTGGAGGTCATTAAGCAGCCTCTCCTCCTCAGTGTTCAATAATAAACATTAAGGAATGTGTTATAACAATATAAGTCACAAAGACATGAAAAGAGGTCAGTTTCTGTACAATTTTTTGCCTGCTACCAGACATACCGTATACAGCTGAATTTCTATAGCCTTTTTTGTCCATGTGTCAACCTTAAGGTGTGAAACATTCAATAGATCTTGGTAATCCTCAAGATTTTAGTAGTGGATGATGTGGAAAAACCTGTGGTTTGAAAGAGTAAAGTGACATATTAAAAATCTTGGGGCAAAAATGCAGGTAAGAACAGAAGCCATGCTTTTTTTTTTTTTTAAATTCTCTCTGACAGAAAAATAGCACAGTTTTTCAAACAATGGGCCAATGACCAATCAGGGTAGGTTTGAGAGATTTCATTATTTGCCAGTTATATCACATTGACCAAATGTGTAACCTTGCTAGTAACGTATGTGGTTTGAAATGCTGTCCGACAAACATCAGTTCGTGATCCTTGGAGACAACTTAAATATGATGTTCCGTACTGTAGAGCTGGAGTGGTATAAATACATCTTAATCATGCTTATCAGTCAATTGGCATGGATGTCATGGTGATTTGAGGACTCTGATGGTTTCTTTGAATGGTCTGCAGCGGTCAGTGTTAATCTAATTCTGGCTGGATATTTGACCAGTCTTCTTGGCAGAATTGGTAGAGTTGATTTAAATTGGTTGGCTTTCTGGCACAGACTTGGCTTATAAGTGTAGTCCACAAATTTTCAATAGGGCTGAGGTCAGGGCTTTGAGAAGGTTATTTCAGAAGCTTTATCCAATCCATAACTAGTTTTGATGTGTGTTTGGGATCATTGTTGTACTGAAACATCCAATTATGTCCAATTTCAACAGTTGATTTGAGGTGGAGTTGAAGAATCTGGAGACTCTGCAGTTGTTTCTTTCTTGGCTAACACCGTCTCAGTCTACAGCAATGCTAAACTCTTTTCACTGTGGACAGTGTCACTGGTCCTAACAGGTCACAGCAGATGACAGGTTCTGCCGGAGGTTTCTTCCTTTTAATGGTTTGTTGTGATATGGTGCTATATAAATAAAATTGAAGTGAATTGAATTGACTTGGTGTTCCAGCAGTTTCCAGTTCATGGCAGGCTTGAGCCTTGGTGGTTCCTGGTTTGTTCCTGAAGATCCGAACCAATTTCCTTTCATCTGAGGGTGACAGTTTGGGTTTTCTTCCAGACCTTGAAAAACATTCAAAAAACTTGTACTTACATATAATTGTTTGTACTGGTGATCTTGTAATCTACATTTATTTAGAAATGGATTCAAGAGACCTTTCCAACTTTTGTAAATCTACAGTTCTGCTCCTTAGATCTTCACTGAGTTCCTTGGACTATCCCATTGTTCTGAGTATTGGTCAATCCAGTCAGTGCTATCAAACAAATCATTGTTATGCTGGCAAAGAGAAACTGCCAGATGTAGTCAATCATGATCATTAACAAGAAGTTAATAGACCTTGGCTGTGTCAAGTTAAAATACATTGCAGAACCTTTAACACCACTTATTAAAAGATTTATGTGAGTGTATGTACTGTAGCCTGTATGTACTTTCGGCCCTGTGTGGATTAAAGAAAATCCAAAATAAATTTTCAATATAATTTAAATCATTTTGCCCAGAGACTTACTTTTGATTTTTTTTTACTTAGAAAAGGTCAATGCATGTTTTTTCTGAAATGAAACATAAAGTGGGACAGATAAGCATGCAGTTAGAAAGAGAAAGAAACTGGATGAATTATAACTCTTTCATGAGCCTGATCCTCACATAGCTGCAGCGAATTTTGTTATCTTCTGCTTTGGCAGCATTTTCTTCTACTGTTCTAATGTTGGACAATCAAAGTGTTCACTGAATTTTACTGGGAGATCAGACGTGAAAGAAGACCATGACCCAGAGAATGTGAGGGATTTAGTAAGACCAAGATAAAAGGGGGATGGCAATAAGGGAGAGTTCTGAGACGTGAGCGTGGGAGTCTGAATGATGAGAGAATGTCAAGGGGCTTGACTTGTGGTGTGTGAGAAACCTAATTGAGTTAATAGACATCAGACATGTAAGAAGAGAGACAATATACCACTAACTTTCATATATACGTATATATATATATTTTTTTTTATGTGCTTATTGGAAAACAACCCATATTATAAAAAAGTTGGGGCTCTGTATAAAATGAAGCTTAGGCGTAAGTTTAATAAGAAAGATCTGTAATCACTCATCTGCCTAACAGGTTAAAGATCTATTTTACATCACTTCCACTTTCTCACGCTGTCAAACTCAATGCTGACTTCATCACTTGTAGCCCAATTATCTTTCTCTCCGCCTTCCTTGAGCCAATCAGCCTCCGCTCAGCGTACTTTAAATATCACTGTTCATCTGTTGTTCTCCCTTTCAGACTCATTCATCTCCACCACCCAAGAGCTCCTTCCAAGTCTCCACCAGCGTCTAGATTCTAGGAGGGGTCCCGCCCTAATTTCTATGTCCACTGGGATTCCCTTCTGCTTCAATGGTCCATCAAAGTCTAAGTTAAATAGCTAATTGTTTTTGTTATCAATAAATCAATAAAACCTGTATTTTATTCACCATAGGATGCAGAAAATGCATCAAAAAGTTTAAACTGAGACATTTTAATATTTCATGAAAAAATTAGCTCATTTGAATTTGATGGCAGCATGGCAACACTTATCAAAAGAAGTTGGGATGGGGACAACAAAAGGCTGAAAAAGGAAGTGGTACTAAAAAGAAACATCTGGAGGAGCATTTTGCAACTAATTGGGTTAGCTGGTAAAAGGTCAGTAATGTGATAGAAAGAGCATCTTAGAGGGGCAGAGTACTCAGAAGTAAAGATGGGCAGAGGTCTACAAATTGTGGAAGAATTTCAGAATTCTTCTAACCAGTGCGACACATACATAGACCAGATGATATCTTTTTCAGGGAAGGCATTGATATTTCAGCAAGACAATGCTAAACCACATACATCTATTACAACAGCATGACTTCATAGTAGTGCTGAACTGGCCTGCCTACAGTCCAGAACTTTCACCAACTGGAAACATTTGGCTCTGTTTACATTCTAGACAGTGTCTTAACTTTTTTGAAAATTAGGTTTTATTTTTCTCTTGGTGCAACAATTATATGCTAAACTGTAAATCTTTGAGCAGGTATAAATACTAATGTTTTTTTTTCTTTTCAAATTATCTGCATTGCCAGCCACAATATCAACAGTGTCAGCATTGCAAGAGAAAAGCTGTAGATTGTACTCATTACCTTTGTATGGAGATGTAGAAGAATTTTAAAAAGCTGTGCCCAAAACAAAGCAGTCTGTAGACCATCACTAACATGAAAACTGTTTTATTTGAAGAACACTGCAATTCACTGGGATTTGGAGCCCTGTTCACCGCATCCATTTCAGGGATTTTATTTGCGGATCAGTGCTATCTCTGTGTGTGTGTTTGTGGAACAGAGTGTACGTGCATGTGTCTGCGTGCTTATCACAACATGCTCGCTATGAACAAACTGTAACAATCCAAAAACATGTTTTTCACTACTGTGGACAGGATACACGAAAGACTGGGTCAGAAAGCGCACACATATGCGCACACCCCCACGCACACACTATGGCTGTCGGTTAGATCATAAACCACTGGTTTTGCTTGCTTTGGCCCCCATGTCTTTTTCTTTGTTATCCCTCTCTCCATTCCTTTACTTGGTCCATCTTGCCTTCTTAGTGTCTGGCTACACGATGAAAGACAAACCTCCTCCCTAAAACACTCATTTTCATCACACCATACAGCAACAGGAGAACAGTATGTGCAGTACTCCCCACACCCCTACTTTGGCCAACTGGACAAGTACATACATACAACAATATAAATGGAAGTATGCACAAAATATTTCTAAGAGATTATCATTAGACACCTGTTTCTAGTTTTACCATGCAATTTAAACACCAAACCACACACACAGACACACACACCTTTATTTGGAGTATGTTTTGTAATGTAATGTCTTTGGTTTAGCTCTACATCTTATTTTCAATCAGCAGACAGAGTGACAAGTCCCCTGGGAGAGTAAAGATTGTCTTCAAATGATCTTTTTTGTACTTTGTCACTTTCTTTTATCAGTAGTTAGCCCTGAGCTTAAACCTACTTCTGACTCACTCTACAAAAACAAAACCTTTTTGGCAAATCAAATCCTCACCATCTGTTCTGCAGTCCCTTCAAAACCTCGCCATGTTTTACTATCCCTGCTGCTTTCACTCAGTAATACCTATAACAGTATATTGATTTCAAAAGTAGTGTACCTCATAAACCAAGGGCAGCTATATTAGATGTGGATTGCACAATATCTTACAGTATTGTTTATGCTGAGAGATATCCTTTGTGCAGTGCAGGCCTGCGAGTAAATATAAAGTTGATTTAGTTCCTCACATTACTGGTGCAGCTATAAGTTTTAATGCAAAGACTAGACGCACAACAAGTAAAGTTCAGACTTCAAAATGAAGGCATAAAATGTATCATTACAGTTTGTTTACACTGACGCTTCAGCAATGTAATTGCGCAGTTTTGTCTGTGTTCCAGTGTATCCACAAGACTGTATATACGCATTAAAGTGTTCTAATCAATATAACCTAATTAAGCTAACTGTTTTACTTAGTCATTTGGTCCATTTAATTAGTTTCAACTTAAATACTCTTAACCACCTCGATTCAATGAAAGGTTCAAAAACCTGCTGCCCTGGACAAGCAGTACGCAGAGAAGTGAACCTAATGCAGATGCATGTAGCTTAATTTTTGACACTGAAAAAAATCCCACTTGCTGGGTGTTCATTCATCAAGTACATGGATTCCACTGTACTAAATGTATGAGCAGCAACATGAAACAGGCCCTCAGTAACCTGGAAAAAACAGCAACTTTATTGAACTTTCCAGCAACTTCAAATATTGGAATATTTCATGATATATAAACTTAAAATTAAAACTGACCCCTAAAGGAACCAGCCAGAAGAAGATGAAAAAGAAGAAACTGTAACATTTTAAAGTCTTGATGTGCAAAGTGCCACAAGATTACATAAGATCTGGTGCAACATACATAAAAATTTAATTGACTGAAGTGAATAATGTAAAACACATCAGCAACCAAATAGTTATGCTGCATGAGGAAAATGTAGTTTTCTATTAGCATAATTTCCATAAACATGGCTAATTCAGCATAAAGGTAATATGTCACTCAAAGTGTAATGTAGTCATGTCCCTGAGTGACGATCCTGTGGTTAAGAGGGAGGGTTCAGAGGTGAGCTAACCTTCTTTCTTTCTAACAAACACTGGGGCAAACTGAGTGAGAAGACATTGCTGGCAATTCGGACTTCTTGTTGGTCAAATTGCTGAGCTAGCTCCAAAATACTCACAGTCTCAGTTTTGCTATTGCATCTCAAAACCAAAGAATGATTTGTGGTGTCTCCATTAATGTTCTCCTTAATGACAATAATTACAAAGCAAGGCTTTGCAGAAAACCTAAAACGTCTTGGTGTGTTATCATGAATTTAACGCAGCTGTCAGAGTGGACAGCAGACCTCTACCCTTGTGTCTTCTTAAATTACTATTTTCCTTTTATTATTTGAGCAGTCCTATTATTAGCATGTCATTCATGTGCGAACCACTTTAAATTATGCTGAACTGTGCGAACACTGATATACAAATAAGTTTTGATGAAAGTCTCAGCTCAGTCTCTTACCTACTGAAATGAAAAAGACTATATTTGTATAATGTTAAAACTATAAAAATAGGATTATGGTCCCCCTAAATAAACAGAATAATTCAGAAACAAAGGTAAAAGATGGTTGCATGCTAGTAAAAACTGGATTTGCCCGTTTAAATATATCAACTTTGCAAACTTTGCACTGCATATTTTTATTCCACTGAAATGGTAAATAGTTTTTAAGCAGTTTTTACAACACTTTGTCCATGAGCCTCACTGCATGAATTTCCATAACCAGCACTTCTCCAAAGTCCAGTACGTGCAGCTGCAGAAATGTATTTTCTTCTGAATGAGATAAATACTACACTTCCTACCCGAGTTTAAATAAACCAACCGCTGTCTAATCAGATATAATAATCATGGCGTCGAGGCAGACAGGTATGCGCTCACTCAGCAGTGAGACTAAGAAGACATGCGAAAGCGTATTCTCACATAATTACTGCATATAGTTTTCATATGGTTATTGAATTCACCACAGAAAAACAAAGAAAAGAAAAAGAAAAGGCACCCACATGCACATGTACCTGTTTTCACTTGTGCCCATATTCACTGGCATGTTCCCAAACCACAATTGTGTTATACAAAACGCAACCACAGCTCCTACATCCACTGTCATGCAGTATATGTTTTGGTTTTTGTTAATAAGCTTTCTTTAAGGTTACTTCTGGTGAAACGTGTTGAAAGTTGAAACAGCTTAAATCACTTCTAAGGGCTTACAGCACAAGGAATAGTGGAGCGAGCAATTTCAACTTAATACAGTAAATTATGCCTTGATCCTGATAAGCAATCATAAGATCAAGGCCTTTGCTACACTTTAATAAAGCTCCTTTTGTCTGGAGCATGTGTGTGTGAGGAATCTAGCACTCAGTAGTGGTGATAGCATCTGAACCTGGCGGTGTCTTAGTGTCATTGCCATGCAAATGAATTTTAATGATTTTTGTCCATTTATATATTAGTCTAAGTGCGTATTTTGCTTTAAGAGACAGCATATAAATAATTCAAGTTCTTTTTTTTATCTTTTCCTTTGGCATCTGGGTGTATGTGCAAATCAAGTGTGTGTGGTTATGTTGGCAGGATGTGTGCTATGCTAGTCTGGGCTCGGAGGTTTTACGATGTATATCAGGCAGCTACTTGGTCCGGCATCCAAAAGATCAAAAATAAAAGCTGTTATTCTAGCAAAATGGCAACTGTGAGATACTGTTTCACAACCGAACACCCACATAACTGTGTGTTGTACATGCAAGCACACACCATCAGTCGCTTCTGTTTCTAGCTCTTTCTCCGTGCATTCCTCAGCCCGCGTTGACCTTTCAACTGGGAGGTCAGATAACATCTCAGGGGATGTACTCTACCGGCTGAATTGTTGACTTAGCAACAGTAATTGGTTTGAATTGAACTTCATGGAGGCATTTCATGGAAAGGTATTCACCACAGATATTTTTGGCTTTGAGGCTTGGGAGATTTTGCTTCCCCATATTTTGGCTTTATTCACTGCCTCGGGCTTTCTAAAGGAGGAATAAACATACACACCTTATATTCCTGAACATTTAGCACCATGAACATGGGGGGTGTGATAAGTGCTATGACCTAAGTCCTGCTATTTGCTTTTAAAGATAAATTTCAATCAATAATGAACCATTCTTTCCTTCATTTCTTTGGGGAAATAAACACATACTGTGAATTTTATCCAGAAACAGCAATATTTTCGCACAAAGAGAGGTACACACACACACACGGACACATACACGTTGAGCTGCAAGTCATGTCTCAATCAATGTAAGCTGATCCTTGTCATCTGGTTCTGGTTTAGATAGACCCCATTTCAAGACTGATTTGATCTAAGTTCACCCTCTGGTGTTTGTGTTCTTCCAAGGCCAAAGTGACTCACTTAGTCGTTGCTTTTCTAGCTGTACATTCACACACACATACACACACACACACACACACACACACACACACACACACACACACACACACACACACACACACAC
>JAVDPK010017267.1:0-13329 GCA_034780415.1 Cichlasoma orientale | reverse complement strand
TGTGTGTGTGTGTGTGTGTGTGTGTGTGTGTGTGTGTGCGTGTGCGCGTGTGTGTCTGTAAGAACAAAAAAAGAAAAGAAGTGTATTTTCCCCCATAAACCTCACAGCAGACCTTTTTCCAGTGACCTGCCAAAAGTTCTCGTGGCGTCCATAATACTAAGTATGATTTACTGTTATTGATAGAAAATCCATCCAAACTTTGCAGCCTTTCTCTACCTGAGTCTAGTGATGCCCTCTCTGGGGTTCGCATGCTTGGTCCTGTCTGTTCGACTTCCACCTGGATCAGCTCCGTCTCATCTGTCTTTTTCCTGTGTGGGTTATTCTTCTGGCTGTCACCCTGGAACGACAGGGGACTCTTTCTGTCCTTGCTGTTTCTCCTCTCTCCAGGTTCGCTGAGATCTAGCAGGTCCAGAGTTGAAGAAAGAACTGTGAGGAGATGACACTAGGTTAGCACCTCATCCTCCACAAATATATAGAAATAAAGAAAGAAGGAGCAAAGGCAGGGTCATGGCTAGTCATGGATATAAACATGAGAGAATTTCAACTTTGCACTTTTCTTGTGATCCAGCCATTTGTTAGATCTCAGAAACACAGAATGTATTTTGAGCGAGACATACTGTGTGTAAATTATAGCAGAATTGTTTCACTTTTGATTATTTTGTGTGCATGTTTGTGTTTGTGTGAAAATGGGGTTATCATTGCTAATGTCTGAAGCAGGAAAAGTAAACTTCATTTATTAGTTTACTTGAAACTGGTAACATAAGTGGTATGGCACATCAATTTTGATTAAATAGATTTGGCACAAATTAATTATTGACATATTTTCTTCTGGTTCATCGCTGAGTAAATTACTGCAGTGGAATGGATCGGGAGCTTTTTCACACTACAAAAACACTTTCACTCTCTTCTTTTTTGTTTGGCCTGTAATCTGTGAGTTGACCATCTCTTTATCCCAATTTTAATTTTGTGACTTTGACAGTGCTGTTTTCTTTACTTTAGGAGGTGTTTGAGGTTACATTAAACTTGTATAATTTTTATCTTTGCAATAAGATTGAATAGCAGGCTTCACTTATTGTGCTGCATGGCGCTTTGATTTTGATCTGCACAGTTTCTGACATGGCATGTAGACCTGTCAAGGGTACTTAAGCTGGAATTTTCCCCTTAGGTGGGCATCTGAAAATTTGCTGCTGCTCTTTTCAGCGAATCTAAATATACTGCAAACGACTGCATGGTCTGATAAGCATAAGACAGTTTGGTCAGTTAAGTAAAGCAAGCACAGGTTGGCAGAGCGGCAAAGGAGAGGACACCTCTGTCAAGGGACATTTATTTTATATAATTGTTTATTGATTTTTTTTAAAAATTATGCTTAAAGTTTGATTTGTTGTGGTTTAACTCAAGTCACCATTTTGCTTTTTAATTGCCATTTTCTGAAAGAAAAATTATTTCGCTGCATGAAGAGTAATCTTAAACACTTGCACAAATGAAAACATCAAAAGATACATAAAGTAATAGGAGATGCACATAATGGCATTTCTGGGTAATGCTCTAATTTCTCTAGAAATGCGTGAAACCTCAAGAAATGCATTTTTCTTACTCCATGATGTAAATTGTTATATTTTCTAAATTTTATCGCACATCATGTAAAGTACTGTGGATGAGTCTCAAACCATCCCTCATTTCTTTATATTTTACTAGGAATGTGGGAAAAAATGCGAAGATTTATTAAAACGTGCAATATTTGGTGTGACCACCTTCATTCTTCAACACAGCCTGAACTCTCTTAGGCAGCTTTCCTTTAATTTCTTTAAGTAGTCTTCAGGAATAGTTCTCCAGGCTTCTTGAAGTACATTCAAAGCTCTCCTTTGTATGTTGGCTGCCCTTTGTTGTCAAAATCTGATGGTACGTTTGTGCGTTCGCAATTCCGTCAATTTTGACAAGATCTCCAACACCACTGGCTGACATGCAGCTCTGAACCATGACAGAGCCTCCACCATGTTTTACAGATGGCTGTAGAAGCTCTCTCTCCTGACCTTCTTCATACTGTACATATTGACAAAAATTTGCAACCAAAATTTCATGTTTAGATTCATCACCCCATAAGGCCTTTTGGCAATGTGTGTAATTTGGCACACCTCAGCCTTTCCTCCCTGTTTCCCTTCCTTAAGAATGGCATCTTGACAGCCACCCTTCTACTGAGACCATTTTTGATGAGGCTTCAGTGAACAGTAGATCCATCAGCTGAAGGGCCAGATGCACCTCTCAGGTCCTGTGTCGGGTCTTTGCTGAATTTTTTCCTATTTCTTAAGGATATTAACTTCAGATACTATTCATCTGCTGTAGCTCATTTTTTAAGCCTGCCACTTCTTCTTTTGCCCTCCACTTGTGCAGTTTCCTCAATTTTTTAAGGATATACTGCACAACTGAGATTTGCCACTAATAGCTCTTTGGGAATCACCTTGTTGGTGCAAAAATACTATGTTATGCCTGTCAAATTGTATATAATTTAAAATTGGGTGTTGGCTAAGTTGTCCGAGTATTATATGTAGATACAACACAGGTTCATCCCTTGAGTTAGGTGCTTTTTTTTTTAAATGCTTGAATGTAGGTCAGGTCAGTATTAAGTGGCATAACAAATAACAAATAATTAACAAATTCCTCTAAAAAATGGACAGGTACAAGGACTGGACTGAAAAT
Organism: Cichlasoma orientale; assembly: GCA_034780415.1. Lineage (NCBI taxonomy): Eukaryota > Metazoa > Chordata > Actinopteri > Cichliformes > Cichlidae > Cichlasoma > Cichlasoma orientale. The sequence goes on along the minus strand of JAVDPK010017267.1, from coordinate 10,635 downwards.
GAGTAAGAAAGCAGATAATGTCCAAAAACTTTAAAAGACCTCCAGAAAGCCTGGAGAACTATTGCTCAAGGCCACTTTTAAAATCATAAGAAAGTCTGGCTGCTTGGCGGCAAAATATAAATAAATGAGGGGTGACTCAAGACTTTTGCAGTATCTTAGATTTTTTTCCCTGCTTGCCTTCTATATTTCCATCAGTAACTTAGTGCAAAAAACACTGTGAACCAAACACACATTTTTCCTACCAAAAAGTCAGGTTAGATAAAAAATTCATAACTTGCTAAAACCCACACTAAAAACATTTTATACACTGGATATTTGAGGAATCCACAAAGTTTTCTTGCTCACCTCCAAAGACCCCAACAGTGCCTTTTTTTTTAGCAATACGAGCTTCAAAGTGCAGGCATGTGACTGCATAATTAGCGTGCTGCTGCTTCATGACAAGCAACTGAGAGCATTTGTTGACTGAAATCTCTGGGTAATTAGGGAGTATGCTTGTCTTCCAAGCTTTGTGCTTTTTGTATGACAAATACAATTACAAATCAAGGAAGACACTTATGTGGATGGTTGCCTGAAGAGTTTTCAGCATAAAAGGAATCACAAGCTGTTTGTGAAAAGGCAGTGATGTAAAAACTGTTTTGCCACCCAGAGTCTACTTGAAATGATGAGACGAGGAAGTGATATATTACACAGTAAATTTTTCAGTGAAGAAGTTGCTATGTAGTAGCCAGGGTTTATAGTGAGCAAATAAATGTGACCATTGAGCAACTGAGAGTCTTGATCTCTTCAGTTTTACAATACACCAGTGAGTGCAAACATTCTGACAAATTGCAGCTAACAACAGCAATTATCCTGTAACAGTGGTACACATCAGGTCAGATCAGAGCTCTCGCAGTGAATGTGTTTAAAGTGAGAGAAATAGTTTTGACAAAGACCAAATTGTTCAGTGGCGAATCACTGCTGCAGCGGAGGTACAAAACATGAGCCGGCCATGCAGAGAGTGCGCTTGAACACAAGACCCTTAACATATCTGCCTGCAACTTTCAGGACTAAAGAAACCTGCTGGTAATGTCTTGGTGCCAGATACAACTGGGTTATCTGTTCATTGCCTGCTTATCGTGCCACAACGACTGTGACATTGCCGGTATCCAGTCTGATTAGAAGACACAGACAGTTAGGTGGGTCTCCAATTTTAAATCAAGCCATCAGACAAAACTGCACTCCGTCTGTTATTTTGTGATTGATCAGTGAAACCGCTCCCGATCTGCACATTCTTTTTAAAGTGTGCAACAATTCAAGCATGGACCATGTGTGCACACGTCAATCTGTGGTGGAAGCTGACATGAAGCACTGAAAGAGCAAATTACTGGATAATGTGCTAAATACCATCTTAGTTAACAAGTCAAGTTTTTGGCAATCACTTTTAATTTCCAGGCCCCAAGAATATCATTTATTGACACAACCCTACCACATTGTTGTGCTCATAATTTAAGGACAGAAAATATTGCCAATGAATCCTGAACCAATATATGTTAGTATATATGACAGTGCAAGTAAAAGAAAAATAGTGGAGAACGGCATACTCGAGACTTTCAGGCAGAAGACCTCAGCTTGTGTTCCTGAAAGGGTTTTAGATCAATTCTTGTATAATTCTATTATTTTCTCTTTTTGATTAGGTTTAGGCACCAAAACAATTTGGTTAGGCTTGGGCTGCAAATACACTATATTGCCAAAAGTATTCACTCACCCATCTAAATAACTGAATTCAGGTGTTCCAGTCACTTCCATGGCCACAAATGTGTATAAATCGAGCACCTAGGCATGCAGACTGCTTCTACAAACATTTGTGAAAAAATGGGTCGCTCTCAGGAGCTCAGTGAATTCCACCTGAGTGCCACCTGTGCAGCAAGTCCAGTTGTGAAATTTCCTCACTACTAAATATTCCACAGTCAACTGTTAGTGGTATTTGAACAAAGTGGAAGCAATTGGGAATGACAGCAACTCAGCCACGGAGTTTGAGGCCACGTAAAATGACAGAACGGGGTTAGCAGCTGCTGAGGTGCATAGTAAACAGAAGTTGGCAACTTTCTGCAGAGTCAATTGCTGCAGACCACCAAACCTCATGTGGCCTTCAGATTAGCCAAAGAACAGTGCATATAGAGCTCCATGGAATGGGTTTCTATGGCCAAGCAGTTGCATTCAAACCTTACATCACCAAGCACACCACCACTGGACTAGACTGAGCAGCGGAGACGTGTTCTCTAGAGTGGCAAAACATGCTTCTGTGTCTTACAATTCAATGCATGAGTCGGGGTTTGGCAGTTCCCAGGAGAATGGTATTTGTGTGACTGCATTGTGCCAAGTGTAAAGTTTGGTGGGGGGATGGCCCCTTCCTTGTCCGACATGACATGGATGAGCAGTTTGTGCAGGCCAGTCAAGTTCGTCCACACCAAAGTTCTGACCTCAACCTGACAGAACACCTTTGGGATGAATTAAAGTGGAGGCTGCGAGCCAGGACTTCTTATCCAACATCAGGTTCTGACCTCACAAATGTACTTCTGGAAGAATGGTGAGAAATTCCCATGAACACACTTCTAAACCTTGTGGAAGGCCTTCCCAGAGGAGCTGAAGCTGTTATAGCTGCAAAGGGTGGGCTGACGTCATATTAAACCCTGTGGATTAAGAATGGGCTGTCACAAGTTCATATGCGTGTGAAGTCAGATGAGTGAATACTTTTGGCAATATATTGTAGGACTGAATCCATACTGTGGTGAGATTGAGCTGTTTTGGTGACATGCAAAGGACCAACAATACTTTACTACAACAATATGTACTAACAATTTAACCACATCAAATTCCATCACTGGCAGTTGCCATATGTTTCAAACCTTTCCTAAAATTACATATATCTGATATACATATTTATCAGTTTTGTAAATAACAAATTGCTAAATAACACATCCTTAAAGTCTTCCTTTGACTATTTAAAACAGCATGTAACAGGAAAGTGTTGACAAAGGCGAAAAAGGGGGGATTTATGCAGCAAGGGGGGTGTTGATGAAGGGGCTCCTTGTGAATACATGAATTTCAGTACATCCTACATTTTTACTGATGGATATCCTCTAACCAGCGCGAGAAGGACACCACGCTGTTGAGAAGTGTTTTCTCCACAGCATTTCTTTTTAACAGAGGAACCAGCTGATTCAGTTGTTTTCATTTTTTCACATAAATCACAAATTTAAATAGACATTTAATTGACTGGCTTCCAAACCCCAGATGCCTGTGACATCAACTTATAATTAACTGTGGAGTTTTCAAACATTCCAAAGAGCAAAAAAAAAACAAAAACAAAAAACCCCCCAAAAAAACAGTTGTTAACCTCAATAGCAGATGGAAGTAAAATAGAGAATGCATCATCATGGAGGACTCATGTGGATTAGCATACTTGAGCTTGTAATTATCTTTGCTTGTTCGATTTTGTTAAGTGTCATGCGGTTCTGGAAACTTCCATCCAGCATGAAAACAAGTTTACAGACAATCAAACCTAAAATCTGCTTCACCTGCATCACATTATAGACTGTAGGAGCAACTCACAGCAGCGGGAGTACATGAGTGCCTGAACACAAAGTGTTCCTCATCCACTGACTACTGAAAAGTTTTTATCTTTGGCTTCTTATTTCTTATTCACAATAAGAAAAAATCCCCAATTTTTAAAAAATATATCTTTATAAACTTAATTATAAACAGGATTGTTCCATTTTTGACCAGTTAGGGAAAGACGGACTTCCCCATAGCATTACTTCATATTTTTTCCAGCTGACTAATTTTGGGATGACATATGTCAGCTGTACGATCTGGATCTGCAAACTGTCATTCAAAAGATGCCATGTGGAAACCAAGATGTTCTTCAGCATCTCACGTCAGATCATTCAGTTTCACAACAGCGAGTCTGACCTAGTTGATTTTTAGCTTGTTTAATTCCAGAAATTATAATAAAAACCTGTATTTATTATTGATTATAATACAAGTGTTATTTGAAGAAGAAACATAAAATCATCCATTTTTTGAACTGGATGTAATGAATGAAGTAGAAGAAATGCTCGAAGTAGGAAAAAAAAAAGATTATTACATAATGCTGTTCCCTCTGCCTTTGTAGTGTTGTAACTGCACGTCACAGAAAAATTAAGACTAGCAGCCGTTTTTCTCACTGAATCCAGGATTGGGATATTGGATCTATGCATCTACAGTACATGAAAATGCACATTTTTATTTGCATTTCAGAAACTTTCAGACAATTTTGCCAAACTATTTGTCACATCTAGACAGAAATACGGTGGCCCAGAGGTGTCAGGTCAAATGGGCCACCGTGCAGAAACTACCTTCAAAGAAATTTGAAAAAGTGTGACATTACCATTATTCAGCCCAACATAATGTGACAGAAAATCACTAAATTAGAAAATTTGTCTCTAACTCTTTCCCTGCCAGAGGATTGTTTTGAATTTACCTGTGACTGATGAATCAGTAATCATTCAAGACCTCCCTCACACAATATGAAAACACTGATTGCTGGAATATTAAATAAAACCTTTTTTAAATAAGTACTTCAACAGCTAATGTTTGTGCTAACACCATGCAGTACTGGCAGTGCAAAAGTGTATTTAAATATACATTACATATCGTACGAATAAAAAATACTTGAAGTGCTTGATGTAAATACAGTATGTTATCAACAACTGAAATGGTCAAAAAAAAAAAAAGGGGGGGGGCCATACCAGCTGTGTTGGAAGTAACTGGGCGGGAAACCCCATCACACTTGGTCTCGCAGAGGAAATCGTCGATAGAAGGACTTAGAAGCGGGCGGCTCTCTTGTTGCTCACTCACCAGCTGCAAGGACAAACAGATGAGACAGTTCAGGCTCTCTCTCAGTATGTCTCTCATGCAAAACTCCCTTCAAATCCTCTGTGAAGCAGCCCCCCCCCCCCCCCCAAGCTTTGTTATTATGAAGGGACGTTCAGGCCGCTGGTCATGATTCACATGCCAGCAGTGCTATACTGACAAATCCCTGTATCATGAAAGAGTGTGCACATTTCTACAACTCTGTGTTTTAGGGGGGAAGCAGATGTGGTACTTTGCAACACAGGAGCATTACTTCTCACAGATAAACGCAATAAATTCAACTTAGTACTATACTGAACCTGCAGTCTGTTGGCTAATTCCACTGTCTATTTTGAATGGACATTTTGAGTTGCTACTCTTTACAAACTGAAACTTGTCAGTGATGTTTACAAGTGGCATATGGTCATATTGCTACATTAACATGGGATAAGCATTGTGCAATGATAGCTGATTTTGACTGAACACAGCTGGCATTTGGTGAATCATCTTTATTGCACAATCCATAAAAAACTCAGATTACTACAGAAAGATGACCAGGTTATTAGAGTGTGTGTAATGTCACTGAATGAGTGCTAATCACCACTGAGATCCAGATGAGCTGGACAGAGAGCCACTCGGCGCATGTGTCCAGAACAATAATTACCTAACCATTCCTGCTTATCTCACCTTCCAAACCATGAAATGCTAATCACTTTGCCTTTGATGCACCAATTTGTAGGGTTGCCAGTGCAGCTGCTGAATAGGTCACATCCAGTTCATTATTGGTACTCTGATGCCTCAAAAACACTTCAGGTGCAGCTGGTCTCAATTTGCCAGCCATTTCTTCATAATTTGAAGAGGAAAACCAGCCACCACCAGTGATGTCATTGTGTAGTGTGGACATAATGCTGGCAGCAAGGAAATGTGACATTTCCTATTGTTGCTCTCCAGGCCATGGCCGCAAGCAGAATTTTAATGAAGGCCCTATTAGTTAGCGAGCATGAGATGGGCCGAACACAATCTGCCATATGTTTGATAAAAAGTACTGAATGGGGTTTTGATAGCGTTACATTACAATTGCACAGCTTTGCTGAATAAATTTGGAATACGGTTTGGTGCCGCTCGACCTTTTGTGGAGAAACTAAGAAAAACAAAGATTCAACCCCATGCTCAGCGACATGCATGCTGGGTTAATTGATGATTCTAGAATGGCTGCAGATGTAAAACATGTAAATGCATGTCAACAGGCAAATGTGGCTCACAAGGTAAGGTGCTTTCAGTGGTTAGTAAGACAAGAAAAGTGCTACATACATGAATGACAGTTTATTTCCATTTCTGAATAGATTTGATTTGGGAGTTGTATACCTTCTTTAGGACCCATTCCAGCCAGCTGGAGGGCACTGCAGAGTGTAAAAATTGCAGAAAGGTATGGCATCATTTTTGGGACTTTTCACTAGAAGGTTTTGCAGGTTTTTAAGAATGAAACATGCCATTAGAATTCAGAAGTCTACATCACTCATTTTTTGACAAAGACACAGCCTATCATACCACAATAAAATAAGAAGCTTATGCAAGGAGCTGTGGTAATGCATGTCTTTGGTCTATTACGGTAGGGTTTCTGACTATAGATTTACTAAATGTGGGGGAAAAAACCAACATGTTTTTGAAATTGCACTTATTTTTCTAAATACATCTGAGCTGTTTATCTCCTATTCTTTAACTGGATGATTCACTGAATGTGACATTAAAACAAAAGGAATAATTTGGAGGTTTTTTCAATCTGTTTTTATGCAGCAGTTTTACTGGTCTGGCCCATTTCAGATTGAATTATACCATACTGATCTTGACCATGTTGTACACGCTGGGCTTTTGCCACCCTGAAATGAAGAACTTTTCTTTTATTCCTGTAACAGATTTGTCATTTATTCAAGGACCCAAACAGAGCACTAGGGTTAAATTGCATTTAAAAAGAAGCTGTTATTCATGATAAGGGAGAAGGATATTATATGAATTCCTCTTTGTGGTTGTCAAATTAAGTTAAATGTTTGTTTTTTTTTTCACTTAATTATCAGTGATGCTCAGCAAAAAGAGAAGTGAAATGATGGCATTTGGTTTTATCCTTGCTCTGCAAAAGAAAGACGTTCTGCAGCAGAGATGCTTTGAAAGAGTACATGAATAATATCCAGCGAAGGGCCATTAGTTTGTTGGGTAAGAGGCTGTGCTGCGGTGCAGGAACACTGACCCAGCACAAGTAATTAGGGTGTGTGAATGTTTGTGCTGCTCTGGTGTCTGAATAGAGATTTTGTCCATGGGAAGTCTCACACTGTCAAGTAACCTTATTTCACCTTTTGTTGGCAACCAGTACATTATTGCCCAATTTGGTCTGAAGTAACAAATCTTAAAATGAAAATCCATAAGGGCTGACTTGTTTTTAAAGGTCATGTTAAGTGATTTACAGACTGTGCTTGCTCTGTAAAGGTGTAATTGAGTCTGAGTGAAGGCTAAGCCACCTCTGAATCAGTTACAGCTGTTAGTGATGTGAAAGAAGTGCATGCTTCATTTGATCTTGGCTTCATGGAATTATGAAACCTGAATGATAACCACTCAGTCGTTGGCCTTTAATGGAGGAAGTGACTCATCTCAAGTGACATTTTGTTACTTTTTAATTAAATCACTTTTACCCAATCAACTAAACACCACCTGAGTGAAAAATGAAAAGAGGACAAAAAAAAAAAAAAACCCAAACAAAAACAAACATCAGCTAAAATATGGGTGGCCGAATATCATTCACGTTCTGTGGTCTCTAGTCACGTCATGTTGCTGCGAATTGCTTCCATTGTGTACGTAGCTCAGTTCTATTGAGGAGAATGGTATGGTCAGCTGTATGGCACTCATCAAAATGCCATTCCTAACCCTAAGTGCAGTAACTGAAATTTATCAAGCAGCTGTTGTATTGTGTATATTTCTGTGAAAATGCTCCACTTTACAAAATAAGCTTTCAAAATATTTCAACAGGTTTTACCATCAAGTCTCATAATATTCATGTGAACCCTATTTTGTAAGTAAACTATTCTAGCAACTTTAATTACACTTACATGATACACGACAGGTGTTGTGTATCCTGGTTTTAGATTTATTGATGGACAAACTATGCGAAAAAGCCATGATGTGACAAATTTCACTTTATAAATTGTTAAAAAATTTAAGGATTGTAAGGCTTGAAATATTAATTTGATATAAGAAATGAAGGTTCTAACTATGCCAACTAATCCAGAACTGATATTGCTGAGCTGTATAAATACTGCACAGTGTTCTCTGTAAAAACTCAGTGGAGACCTAAGAACTGGAGGCAAACATTGTCTTAACAATGTAAATGTCTCCTTTAAGATGCACTTTTATAACCCTTTTTGTAAACTCATCTAAAAATTGTTTCTTTGTTGTAACAACGCTTCTTGGCAATAAATCTTACATACTTGGAAAGCCTACTTATGTCCCTTTAAATGGTGCCACATTTGTAAGGAAAATACATTTGTGGGATGAGCGGCAGAGTTGAATATGAGTTGTGCCCATGAAAACTTGCCAAATCTTCTCTGGCAGTGCCAAACAGCTTATTCTGCTATTGCTTATTGGATTAGATGATTGAAGTCTAAAGAAATAAGACATATTGACAATTTAAAAATGTTTTAATTTAACAAACAGGGGCCTCAGTAACACGTGGAAGAACCATACACAGCCACAACAATCTGGCACCTCCTGCTCATGCTGGTCACCAGCTTGGACACACTGTGGGATGGCATCCCATTCTTCAACCAGCATTTGTTGCAAGTCAGATAATGTGATTGTGTTGGTCACTCTGGCATGAACAACATGCCCAAGCGGATCCCACAAGTGTTCAATGAAGTTGAGGTCAGGACTGCAGGCAGGCTTTTCCTACTTCACCACTCCCAAATTCTGGAGGTAGTCTCTGATAAACCCCAGTCTATTGTCATCTTGGAGGATAGAGTTTTGTCCCAGACTGTGGAGATATGGGATTGCCATTGTTTGCAGAATCTCATCTTAATATCTCTCTGCATTGAGATTGCCTCAGATGAAGACAAACCTGATTTCTGGGGTACCAGAAGCTCAAAACAAGAGTCAATAGCAGGACAAGCTGTTTGGCACTGCCATAGGAGATTTGGTTTTCATGTTTCGTTTTTACAACAAAGAAACAATCAACCAAACACAAATTTCCTTATTGTGCCATGTTTATCTGATATGACCTTGGATTTTTCCACTCTGCTTGTTTATTTCTTTATTTTTTGATGGACTGACTGAAGGTCAGTTCTGTCAACGGAGCAGCATGTGGAGCATTTTGAGCACACCAGAGTCCTGAAGTAATGCTCTGATTTAATTGAATAATGTTCAGATTTTAAGTTTTGACAGATGGCAACATGACTGTAATGCATGCTGAGCCACATTCTGCTGACAGCTGACATTAGCATATTCCCAGAAAATGTGACATGGCATTTAAAACAATATTGTGACAAACTTCAAACAACTTGGTGATTAATTGACACAAAACTGGATCTTTGGTACAGCAAGCCTTTTCTTTAAATCACGGAAATTTTTTTTTTTGTTTAAGTCAAGGTGATAAATTATGCAATCACACATTTCAACATTAGGAGCCTAACATTAGGCGTTTTTAGTGAAACATTTTATAGACTGTGTAAAAAAATTTTTTTAAAAAATGGACGTATCAACTGTGATGTCACCCTTTAGTTTATGGATCCTGGTTTAGGCTTCAGTTTTGGCAATATGGCAACATTAGCATGCTTGATTAACAGGGTGCCTCTACATGTATAGGCTATACGGAGGCACAGGAACAAATAGCTACTAATTAGTGCTAAGTACGTGCAAATAAAATGCATCATAATAACTGGAGCAAAGAATGACATTTCAATTAACAGGACAGCAAACCATATTATTAGACAGATAATTGCATTAGCTGGCGCCCATAGACTGTATTAAACAGATGGATGTAGCTTCTGGCCCTGAAAAATGAAGTCAGAGCCAAAATGCTTTTAACCTGCATTGAAATAAGTTGTCAGATTGGATATAAGCTTTACTGCTCACACTGTTTATGATCTCATTAAATGCTTTCCTAATGAGTTTATATTTTAATTACTGCTTTCAAGTTTTATTTAATACAGACATAAGGGCCATTTTGTAAATGATGGTCCCCTTTAGCGTAAAATGAACAGTAAAGCAGGTTATGCTTTATTGCATGGCGACTCCTTGGATTACAAGTCTCTACTGATGTGCAGTGTCCAAGTTTTTTTAGTCAGGAAAAAAAAAAGGATGATGGCCCAAATATTTCGAAAGCCATTGGTTTGTGGACAGTGGCTAGGCCCATTGTGTCACACTGAGTATGTAAACACCCATCTGTCACACAGAATGGCCACACTCTTAAACAAGTATGAATTTAAGATTTAATGCAATTTAAATTGGTGAGTTTAGAGACCACAAGAGTTTTGTAAAAGGCTATAAACATGTTTATTTGTGCTGAAAAATTGGTGATGCTATCATGGAAGTCTATTGTCATTTACTTGCTTTTGAAGCAGATTCCAGTGGCCATTTGATTTGTTACAACATTTGCTATTATGTTCAAGTTCAAGTTCAAGTTGGTTTATTTGTCGTTTCAACAATGTACACTGTATAAAGTGAGACGAAACAACGTTTCACCATGGATCCAGTGGTGTTACATATAAAAAGTATAACCAGAAA
>JAVDPK010017266.1:0-13686 GCA_034780415.1 Cichlasoma orientale | reverse complement strand
ATCCATCCATCCATCCATCCATCCATCCATCCATCCATCCATCCATCCATCCATCCATCCATCCATCCATCCACAGTATTTGGCAGGATTGAAAGAACCTGATTTTCTTTTCTTTTCTACCTTCTTCAGTCAGTAGAGTGCAAATCAGGTGCGAGCAGGTAGTTTGTTTTTATTTAAAGCTCAGGGATCAAAGATCACTCCTAGACTGAAGTGTGTAACAGTCTGAGAGCAACCTCCCTTCAAATACTATGAGGGTCCCTCATGTAATCTGTAATCCGTCCTTGTCTCTGTTAGTCATTCCATTCCTTATAAATAAGAATTGTTATGTGTCACCAAAATTTTAACGTTTTCTTGGGGCGAGCAGTTGCAGTGGGTACCTCAGTGTGTTTTACTGTTTTATTTGGGCTTTATGTGGACTTTTTTGTCTCATGAGTTAAGAAATCTTAAAAAAAAAAGGTCTTATTTTAACTTAAGTATGCAAAAATATGGAGACAGTGCTGCTAGGTGTGCCTGTCCAGTGGCTTCCAGGAGAAGCAGATTAGTTAGTTTTTGAGTGTTAAACGTCTAATGAGTAACTCAGGCTTTGATTTTAAGTTCAGGGACATCTTCAGGTTTTTGGAGGCTTTATGTGAATGTTGACTTTTCCACCCACAGTGGAAATACTTTCCTCACCTTAACCATGTGCTTTCAATTAAACCCTGCTAGTCCCTTTTCCCCCCATCAGCAGGTATTACAGAGAAAATAAAATGCATTCATTGTAAGTGAACTGGAGGGAAAAAATAATCATTTTGTGAGAAATCTTCTCTGATGCCACATTCATAAAACACAAGGATTTGAGAACTTGACCAAAGAAATGTACAGATCTCCGACCTTTGGCGTTAAAACAAAAATAATGGCTGCAGGACGTGCTTTGTGGCCGACGCCGATGCCTTCTGGTGGAAAACTTTCCCACATCGTCCAGCAGTTCATTTTCTTAACCGCTTAAGAAAACTAACCCTGCTGTCACAGGGTGAGAGACTGGATACACGCTGGACAGGTCACCAGTCTACCGCAGGGCCAACATAGAAAGACAACCCTCCACACCTCCACACCTATGTTCAGTTAGCTGAATGAGCATGTCTGATTTTGAGAGGAAACCCACACAGACACAGGAAGAAAATGCAAATTCCACACTGAAAGGCCCGAAGCCAAACAGGAAGTTTTAACCCAGAGCTGAGCCCAGACCCCACCGCGCCTCCCTCCTCTCAGAACTCTGAAGCCTGAATGTGCACATATGGGTTAATTGTGTACATTATATAAATATATACAGTATATATATATATATATATATATATATATATGTGTGTGTGTGTGTTACCTGCAGCATGAGCTCGTAAATCGGTCATCTAGTGGCGTCAATGGCTCTGGGACAGCAAGGTGGCGAGACAGCACATTGCGTCCTTGTTAAAGTGCACTTTGCGGTTTATGTGTCTGCTGGCACCGTGAACTATGGCCTAGGGATTTATAACAACCTCATTACCGAGCCATCATAAAACCCTCATGTTTATAAATGTTAATGTTTGTGATTTATGTTTAAATGTCATTTATATGTCGCCGTTAAAAGGCATGTTAATGAGGGAGGATGACAAAGAGGCAGGACGTGGAAAGACTGATGGACGGCACAGACAGGAACGCTGTGAGGGGCTAAAAAATGAATTTTCCGGGGTGACTTTTATTCCTTCCATCCTATTGATCTTCATTTTATGCTCTGCAATTTGTCAGGAAGGCTGCTCGTCCCATGTGGCATCTCTGCAATCAGTTAATTATGGATATCTCTCCTTTAGCCACAATCAGAACTGCCACTTTCTGTTGTGCCAGTTTGTGGGCGCTGCTGACGATTCCTTGTTATGGTGATTAATAATTTGATGTACAGAACTCTCTGTGTGTCTGTGTGTGTGTGTGTGTGTGTGTGTGTGTGTGTGTGTGTGTGTGTGTATCCCACTTCAGATGGCTTCTCACAGATACACTGATAATATCTGTCAGTGGAGGAGTTGGGGGAAAAAAAAAAGCAGAGAGGGAAAGGGTGCGTCCCTCCCTCTGCTTCTCTCCTCAGGAGGTGACACACTTCCACATCAAAGCTGAAATGTAGCTTATTAGTGTGGCAGAGTGAGACCGGTGGCACGGTTCAAATGCTCTTGCTCGCTGTCAATTACACTTTTGGAGAGAGCTACGTATTTAATCTAGGAGAAATATGATTCATCAAAGCAAACAAAGCACCTCACACTCACCCTCCTCTCCCGCTCAGATGTAGAAGTGAGCTGGAGCTCCTCGTTTAAGCCAAATTTCATCACATATAAATGCAATTCTTATCTTAACACCGGATGAATCTGATACTCTCACATCACGCCGCGTGAACAGGAACCTGGCTTTAATGATGAGTTTCCATGACCAAGCCAAGGTTGGCGAAAGTTTGAATGAGGCCGACGTGATGGTCAGGAAAACGCAGCGGAAACACATCTATGGCTAAACCAAGTTTATTACCCGGAGCACAAAAGGTAATATGTTCCAGATCCCTGGTAATAGATGTCATTTCAACAGTTTCAACAAAAGCAATGACCTTCTGGGTTCCCTGCTTTTTACTTCCTCCAAACCTGGCCTGACCAGCAGGAATTGCTTTCCAGATTTCGGCCTCAGTTCCCTCATCTGTGATTGATCTCCATCTCCCTCTCCACCCCCCCCCCACCCCCCCACCTCCCACTGCACGTTTCTGCCTGTAACGCTCATCTAAAATTCAAATTTGGACTACAGAGCAGCGGCAGGGTTGAGCAGAGGTGAAATGAGATGACAAAGCAGGAAATATTACAAGGGGGAAACCTGCTAAATCAAAGCACACAGCCAAAAATATTCTTATTAAAGTTGCACTATTGATACTTTTATATTAATAATAGAATAGAAAAACGACTACGTGCAATGTGAAGAGAACGGCTCGTAATTACTCCTGACTGTAAAGTTCCTTTCAGCTGTCAAACGCTTTTTAGCATCTTTCAGTTCAATTATTTTGGTTTTCAGGCTCACACTCTCGCCGCTCCAGTCAACAAAAAACAGCAAGAAAAAAGTTGCCTAATAGCAAACAGCAGACAATCAATAACAGCCTAACATAGCGGAGCATTTAGCAGCTTAATACTTAAAGACCCAAAGGAAAAGCAAGCCAAAAGGAACGAAAAAAAAAATAGATTTGGCCATAAACATGATTCAGAATAAATTTTAATGTTGCTCCTTATCCTGCTGGATGTGTAATTAGGCAACATTTTCAGCCTGTTTCAAACTGCACCAGAGTGGCTAAAGACATCAGCTAATGGAAGTGTAAATGTGCCCTTGATCAAACAATCCCTTTCAGGAATAGAAGAAAGTAAGCTATTACATTTAAGCTGAAGACATTAAAGAAATTGCAGTTTAAAGTGGCATTAATGGATTTTTGGTCATTTGGGTGCAGATGTACTCCACAGCGTGATGAAAACACTTCTGCGCACATACAAAACAGCCATGGAGTAAATTGTGGAGACGTATTGATCATAATTTATATTATTTTTTAAAAAGGAAAAGTAAGTAAGGAATCCAAGCTTTCAGTTTTAGCCATCGATTTGCTTGTTATTTCTATACAAATGCCATATTTCTGTAAAACAGTTTATGAGCAGTATATTTCATAAATACATTTTTAAAATAAGCACACCTTCCCTTTAGATAAATGCACTAAAGCACACTGCTGTACCTCTTTGGTCTCTAGCAAGCCACAGATGTGGTAGCTGCGGCTCAGGCCGTAGAGTAACTCAACTACCAATCAGCAGGGTGGTAGTTTGATTCCCCGGCTCTCTCAGCCTGCATGTCGGAGTATTCTCACACAAAATACTGAACCCTGAAACAAAAGTGCTTCGTGTATAAAAAAAAGAATGGGTGAGTGAGGCTTGTAGTAAGCAAGCATTTTGCTCAAACTGAGTAGGAAAGCGCTACATAAGTCGACCAGCCCCCATGGGAAATGCCTGGCTCCATAGCTACTAAATGTCCCACTATGTTGGCCAGCTAGATGGCAGCTTGGGTACCAAAGAAAGAAGTTTTTGCAAACCTAAAACTTGAAACAGGAAGCTGAGAGAGGCTACAAAGCTCCTTCAAGCCGAGAGGAAGCAAACAGCTGTGTGGAAATTCTCTGCCTATGAGAACTCTGCTTCACATCAAACACAATTATCGATTGACTGATAATATAAAAATATTGTTTGGTGCAGCATTAAGTTACATCCACGTTTGGCTTTAATATTCAGCTGTAGCGGTTGCCACTTGGATGAACCTGCTCAGTCTTCCCCTCCAAAGTTATTTTAGAGTGATTTTCTTCTTTCAGTCTGGAGTCGAGAGCCAAAAATCTCCCACAGTGACTGCATCCCTTCACATGCTGAGCTCTCCAACTGCATATCAAGTTTAGATGGAGATGAGAAGGTAACACAGAGCGATTCACACTTCACCTCTGTAATATTTTGAGTGAAAGTAAAAGTAAAAGACGGTAGGTTTTACCACATATCTGGGTTTTAGGGAGGCAGAACACCGTCTTAATATGAATTTCATCAACGTGAACATCATCACCGCTGAATGCGCTGATGAATGCTAAATCATCTTTTTCGGGACTGATGGTTTCAAACTGGACGAAACTGACAAGCCAAGGGGCCTGAATCAGAGGCGTGAAGGACGCCTTGCAGCTCTAAATGAACATGAGTGGTGTTTCATTGTGGTGATGGTGGCAAAAACACAAACAAACATCACGCTGCTGAAACGGGCTGTGCAATAGTTTTGTGGAACATGGAAATAATAATAATAATAATAAAAAGAAATACTTTAGTTGGGAAATTACTGTGTTGCAGCAGCGCAAACATGAAACGCAGTGGCGACTTTAACCCTGGTGCTTTGTTCAACAGCACTTAACATCAAGCATACAGTTCCCAGTCTCCACGGCTCTGTACCCCTGGTGGCTAATTATCGGGCCTCTTTGAGGGCCGGAAAGGTACACAACTGCACTGTTTCGTCTAGATTTTAAATTGCTATAATATGAGTAAATTACATAAAGTCATAATTTTACATTTAGTTTTTTAGGTGTTTAAGTGTTTAAGCTCAGTGAAAAGCATCTAATATATTCAACCGCTGCCTTGTGTCTCAGTGGCACAGCGGTGCAGAGGTTAGCACCACCTGGGGCTTTTGTGCCCCGCTTTCCTCCTAAAGTCCAAAGGTGTTGATGGTGGGTTAACTGGTGAGTCAGAGCTTGCCTTGGGCCCAGATGTGAGGTCGAGCTGCCAGTAAGATTATAAAAGTGCTATTATACAAATGCCAGTTCTCCTTCCAAGTGTATGAACACTAAAATGAATCACTGGATACTGAACTGAATTTTGCATCCAACCTCCTCCTCCTCCCTACATACACACATAAGCTTACTATAATGAGCGTACAGTGTGTGCATGTGCAAGTGTTGCCGTTTATATTTGTTGCCGTACGCCGAACCTCAGCAGTGCGTATTCCAAGTGATGCGGTCCTTTCTTTATCCCCAAGCACGCAGCTGCTGTTTCCAGCCTGCACTGGTGTCCTCGTGCGTTCCAGAGACAAAGTGTCGCAGCAATGTGGCCCAGTTTCCCTTTGCTGGTCAAAAACCAGGAGATGAATGGGCTGCGAAGTTCTCGTCCCAGCACAGACAACCACCTACAGACTCCAGAGAGGCTCCATACATGATTGCCACTGGCAGTTACAGTGCTGTCTGTGATGAAAAACCTCGGTCACCTGACAGCAGTTTGCGACTCCTTTCCTTTCTTGTTGTTTTTTTTTCCTGCCCTGATTCAAGCAAGGAAGCAGATTTAGTTGGAACACACATGCAGAGCTTTTGTAGAGCTGGATTGTTTTGGAAAAGCTGGGGTTTTTTTTTTTTCGTGAAGTGGTAAAACATGAATTAAAGATGAGGCTGGAGTTTTGCTATCACATTGTGGTTCTGGCGCTGAATAACAAAAAGCTGGATCTCTTCAAATTTCTTCAGACGCCATTCACCTCACATCCCGCTGCATTTTACAACAGCACAACTTATTTTCATGCCATGTTTATATTGTTGAGCACACCGACCCCCTAAAACGCCTTTCCGTGCAGCAATAGAAGAATAGGCCCAATCTATACCATGAAGAGCAAACTTAAAACACCAGTCACTGGTGCTCCTGCTGTTGTCATAGCAACCACAACCAGCGACTTCGCCAATCTGCTCCACAGAAGGAGAGCGAGAAAGACCAAAAACAGCCAGCCACAAGTCCCTATCAGCTGGATATTTAAAGACGATAAATGAAAAAAGGCAAAAACATCATATGTAGGTCTTCTTTTTTTTTCTTTTTTTGGTTCTTTCTTACAGTATTTTCACATGCCGGGATCTTCACGCAGCTAAAAAGCACAACCGGAGAGTCATTCTCACCATAATGCGTCATCAGAGGACGCATGTGGGAGAATATTTCACAGATAATTGAGCTGGTGTGATGCTGGGCAGTGTCATCGCAGGGGGAGAGATAGGGGAAGGACTCCGGAGGAGAACAATCAGAGAGGCTTAACAAGCTCTCGCTGGCTTCTCACATCAGCGTAATTAAACCGAGTTGGTGGAACAGGCAGCCCTTCCGAACCTTTCAGGAAACGACAAGAGCAGTACATGTATTTTTAGAGGGCAGCACTTCGGAGTTGGATTTTACAGTTTTTGGGGCATGCTCATTTTCAAATTTTAATAGAACTTTTCAAGGTTGGTATGGAACCAATACTCAAACCATATATTATATATATTGTTGAAAATTACAGGCCTTCATTCTGTTTTACGCCTGCTCAGTAATATAAATAAGGTGCATAAGGCAATCATGACTGTTCAGGCAATTGTGAGCACCCAGGGGAAATTACGCTATTCGTGAAAATAGACGGAGGATAGTTTGCTAAACCTCATTCAGTTTATCATTTTTTACAATTTTTTTTTTTGTCATCTGCAGATCCTCCTGAGCAGAGATGCAGCCAGGAATTGATTTGGGTCGAAGGGAGGTTGAGTTTTTCCACAATAAGATAAAGAAAAAAAATACAAGTGGTTTGTTTCTTATCATTTATAATAGCTTATGGACATAGGGACTGAAAGGAGGGCTATCCCCTGATATCACAGCGAGAAAGCCCAAACAAACACAGAGGCATAAATTCAGAGGGGAGCAATAATAATAAAACCCTGCATGCATCTACAACACAAGATCCCTCTGTTTAAAAAATGGAAATATTAATAAAGTGCTTGTCAGCCACCAGTTAATCCAGTCTCGGTGTTATATGGCATCATCTTTGCTCTGAGGAATTACATCACAGTACTCAGCAGTCAAGCTACATGACTTTAAAAGAATTCTCATGCATTTGAATAGATATATACAGTGTGTGTGTGTGTGTGTGTGTGTGTGTGTGCGTGTGCGTGTGTGTCTGTCTAACATTTAAGAGTTACAAGTTGAATGAACAGGAGAATCCCCTGGTGATATCAGTTACTGCTCTGTCATAGCAAGCCTCATTCTGATTGGTTGATGTACAGATCAAGTTCAAGGTGGTGGAGTAAATAATGTCATCTTTACCATAAGTTATTAATCCATCCATCCATTTTTGAAACACCTGTTCAGTTCAGGGTCAAATGCTTGGAGTCTGTCCTAACTGGGTGAGAGGTATGCTCTAGTCGGGGTGCCAGTCTGTCACAGGCTGCTTTCATAATAATGATAATAAAACACTGGTTAATGGTTACATAATGAGTAAAATGTTTCTTACAGCTGTAAACCACACTTCATGCCTCTCAGTGGTTTTGTACAGCAAGTAATGGACCACTTTTGTGATCGAATTCCCCTAATTCGATCACAAACCAGGGAAATGGAGGCCACGGCATGACCAAAATTAGTGCAACTGCACAACTGCACAAATGGACTCGTTGCCTTTGAAATGGTTTCTTCAAAGATGGGGACCACGTCTGTGAACACCTGCAGTCTGCTGCCGTCGGCCTTCCAAACGGACTTTGCTGCGTCGACGCGGTGATAAAATGGCAACAAGAAGGAATGAGTCAGTTTGTGACCGAATGGGGTCAAGTTGGAAATTACATGCAATCTGTGCCAATACAGATTGGTGAATCTTGCAAACATGTTGCCATCGGTTGTAAGTCTGTTGCCATCTACAGTCACAGAAATTCACATTAACTACTTACGTTCAGAGTCAAGCCAGAAACGCAGAGATCGGAAACAGAAATTCAGAAATTCCTCAAAAAATAGAGTTCCAGTTGCTGCTGGGTGGCAGTTTAACGGTAAAATGACGCAGACACTCAGCGACCTTGCATTTATAAATGAATAGAATCAGAATACAGACAGTTGGCAACCAGCTGAATCAAGTCCCCGTTGCAAAGTGACGTGTTGCAGATGAGTTGTGGTCACTGGGGCAGACTGACTCAGACTGACTGCAATATGTCGGCAATCTGCATTTGCAAATCACTTTGGAGGCAGGTTGCCTAATACTGACCTGCTGACCAGCATACAAACCACGCATACTTACAGCAAACAGTTTATTAAGTACTGCAGGCACTGCTAACATCACCCATGTTAGGGTTAGGGTTACACTATGTGCCTAATTGGATTGAGCTTTTCTGAAGTAGGGTTTTGTGATCCTGCTGATCTGTCGATCCTGCATGGAGGCTCTGAACCTGCATTTCCCCAAAACATCTGATCCACACAGCAAAACAATTCTAGTCAACCTGCAAAAAGTTGCAGCTCTTATATCATTTAAAATGATTTGCTTATGTTAACAATGGAACACTGAAAGGGGCATCTCTGTGGGGTTTTTTTCTCCCAGAAGACCCCAACACCCACATACTCACCGCCCATGTTTGAGGTTAGCTTGCTTTGAAGACTTAATAGACTCTTACGTGATCCTCTGTGTTCTCTGCATAGTTAATGTGTGTAGACCCTCGGGAAAATCTGACCTCACTGGTCTGGCTTGACATTTTCTGTCATGACTGAAAACAAACAAGTTTCTTAAAAAAATTGACTATTTATTTATACGGACTTCCTTGGAAGTACAGTATCGGCCTACACAAACGTTTGATGTGTGACAATGAGAACAATAAAAATGATTGCAGCTATTGTTGGCCTTTAAAATGAGAAACACATGGTGTTTAAGAAAGTTGAAAGATTGACAATGAAATCAAAAGCAAACAAGAAAATAAATAGGAATCTTAGACAAAAACACATCAGATGACTGATTGTGGATAAAGGAGACAAAGCCAATAATTCAATCTCTGAATAAATGAGAATAACAATAATCACAGAGCATTATGAAAGTCTTGATTTACTTCATTTATTCCTCAGGGAAGGACAAGAGTTTATTTTATGAAATCTCAAGTTTTGCTTGATTATAGAAGTACACAAAGGAACATGCTTCCCCCCCCCCCTTCTTCTTTCTTTCTGCAGGGCCACAGTGTGTGAAACCTAACATCCAGGGAGTCTGTGTGCAGAACAGGGTCAGAGCGATGAGTGAGAAGACGAGAAATGCTGATGTTTTTAAGCACGGATAATATCTCCGAGCTTTGGGAGGGAATCGGTGCCAATCCCCCCCCCCGATTTGCTCGCAAGGATTTGTTTCCACTGGATGCCTCGTACACTTATTTGCCTCAGGATGTGATTCTTAAAAGGAATTTTTAACATGTAGATTTTTAGTTGGCTGGAGCCAGCACCATTCCCTGTTGTGAGAAACCATACTACACTGGTCCTTTAGCTTGTCTCTAATGTCTTCTTGGACCAGATTTTTTATTTCCTATAGCCTCAGGGCCCAGAGAGAATTGGCTGACATGTGAAGAGTCAACAAGCTGAGGAAAAGTTGGCCCTGGCTGAAATCTTCATGGTATCCATCCATCAACAGTCAGTTGAATTTCTGTACCTCTTTGTTTCCCCTGTGAGTGATTTTCACAGACAATAGTTGTGCCTGGTGGGTGCATAATAAATGACAGGTTGATTACACCCATTCAAAGCACCCCAGTTTTCCGCAACTCTTAATGAAAGGCCGCAGGGTTTAACCTCTAACTTTTAAAAAATAATAGAGAACAACTGCACCCATCAAGGGGTCAACGGTGAGCTCAGCTGCGGCTTTTCACATTTCTTTTATAGTCACTCAGTGCTGCCTATTGTAATTAAGATTTGCTTGGGAGCTGTGATTAAAGCCAAAATAACTACAGTATAAATGGTGCAAGAAAAAATGGGATTATATTAAAGTGTATTTATTGATGATTGAAGTAATTGCATGCGATGCTGAGAATCACAAAAAAAAAACAACATTTTTTTGTACAGGAAAAAATGGTGTTAGATGAAAGCTGAGATACCTGAAAACCTCCACTAAAGGAACAGAAAGAAAACAGGAATAGAACCTTGTTAGAATTTAACAGATTCTCTCGACAGATGATGGAGTCGTACTGGAGGCTGCTGACATCTGCAGTCCAAATGGTGTCAAAAGAGCAGGTAGCTTCTGTGATGTGCTTTGCTAAATGCTGTGTTTACCTCGGAAGCCGGATGTTGGAGCGGAACACGGTGCTGCAGCATGCTCACGGATAGAGCCGGTGCATGGCTTACTCAGTGAGCCACAAACATGCAGCAGTGGCAGCACAGATTAAAGGTTCTACAGTTTTACTAACGCTCACATGCGCTGCCACCATCTTCGATTGGGAGCTTCGGGGGTTGGTGGGGCTTCTCCGACTTTCCGAGTTGGAAATCTGACTTGAGAGGGCGTTCCTGTTAAAAAAAATTCCGACTCAGAATTCTGGATTTCTGACTTCCAACTTTAAATAAAGCGCAGCATTGGGCTTTGGGTCATCTGCACTTATGATTGTGATTTCTTTTTCACACAACAAAGTGACCCCCCCCCTCACAGGTTTTGTTATCTTCTTTGCTGTCAGTCAGGATCTTTGATGTGTCAGACTCAGTACTCCCACGGCTCCCACATCAACAGACTGGAGTGCTCTTTGACAGAGTTTTGAAATGTTTTTTCCAGGGAAATGTAACAATGCACCAGCCTATCCATAGCTTTCTATGAAGTTGTATGATTGTCACAAATTCCTAAGTCACACCTGGGCTTGCCTTACTGTGATGTGACACACCATTTGCCAACCACTGTTCTACACATAGAATGAGCAGCATAGCAGCCAGGTTTTGTCTTTGTTTAGGAGAAAGCCTGAAACTGGGCGGAGGAGCTATCCTGGAAACAGAACACCAGACTTAAGAGTGTGCTATGTGACTATGGCTATCACTCCTTATTTACTGTATAACCAATGCTTTAAATACACCAATCAGGCATGACCTACCTAATATTGTGTTGGCCCCTCTTTTGCTGCCAAAATAGCCCTGACTCATCAAAGTGTGGACTCCACTGGACCCCTGAAGGTGTGCTGTGCTATCTGCACCGAGAGCGACAGATCCTTTAAGTCCTGTAAGGTGGGGGCTCCATGGATCTGACTTCAGCACATCTTCAGCACATCCCACAGATGCTTGACTGGATTGAAATCTGGGGAATTTGGAGGCCAAATCAACACCTCAAACTCGTTGTTGTGCTCCTCAAACCATTCCTGAACAATTCTTACTTTGCGGCAGGGCGCATTATCCTGCTGAAAGAGGCCACAGCCATCAGGGAATACAGTTTCCATGGTCTGCAAGAAAGCTTAGGTAGGCGGCGTGCGTCAAAGTAACATCCAGATGAATGGCAGGACCCAAGGTTTCCCAGCAGAACATTGCCCAAAGCATCACACTGCCTCCGCTGGCTTTCTTTACCATAGTGCATCCTGGTGCCAGGTGTTCCCCAGGTAAACAATATACATGCACCTGGCCATCCACCTGATGTAAAAGAAAATACGATTCATCAGACCATTCCGCCTTCTTCCATTGCTCTGTGCTCCAGTTCTGCTGCTCACATGCCCATTGTTGGTGCTTTTGGTGGGTGACAGAGGTCAGCATGGACACCTTGATTGGTCTGTGGCTGTGCAGCCCCATGCACAACAAACAGTGTGATTCACTGTGTATTCTGACACCTTTCTATCAGAACCAGCATTAACCAGCTCCAGTGGCTCGTCTGTTAGATCAGACGACACGGGTCAACCTCGACCCTGTTGCTGGTTCGCCACTGTTTGCTGCATCACGAATCTTCTCTGTGGTCTTCCTCTTTTCCTCCTTCCAGGCAGCTCCATCTTCAACATCCAGTATATATCCACCATCCCTCCATCTCAGCCTTGCCTCTCTTACTTTGCCTCCAAATTGCTAATTGTACTCATTTCTAATCCTGTCCATCCTCATCACTCCTAATGAGAATCTTAGCATCTTCAGCTCTGCCACCTCCTGTTCCACCTGGTCCAAATATTTCCTAACTCATGAAAAGAAAAGCAGAAAACAAAAACTCAGAAATATCTATCTCCCTGTCTGCCCTACAAGATGAAGTAAAGGAGAATAAACAGCCTAAAATGGTGTCACTTTAACATGACATTGAAGCAATACATGATTGATCTGCTCTGCTGGATATCACCCAGAATAGCAGAGAACAGGCAGTGGAAATGTTGCTTTTTTTCCCTCTTTTTTTTTCTTTCTTTCTTTTTTTTTCTTGTCAGTCAGTCAGTCTATAATAAAGTGTTGCATTAAACCAAGAACTGGAAGAGTGACTTTCTGCTTTTCCAGAATCAAAAGAATAGGTCTTGGACCTCCACTACCTGAGGAGCTTTCCCTCAAAGAAACTCAATTTTCACTTAAAAAGGCAGACTGATCTGCCACCCTGTCTCATCGCCCTCCTCTCTCCTTCCTTTTCTCCTTCTCTCTCCTCCTGTGTCCACTGAGTTGTTCCCCCAGCTTGGACAAAGGACGATTACACAAATCTGTCACCCAGGAAATCCCGACACTTTATTTCCTTTCAGACAAAGAGCCAGTGATGGGTGATGAGTTTGTAGCTGCTGGGGGATTTGACAGACTCTGGGGGAATAATAAAGCAATTTCAGCCTGCCAGAAAAATCAGAGGAAGGAGAGAGAAAAAAAAAAAACGCACACACAAGAGGAAGATATAAATCACTCGCATGATGGCTACAGTTTTTTGGTGGAGAAATGAGACAGTTAAATTGTACAGAGAGATGAGTGGTTTGACCAGAGCGTAGCTGTGGTTCAGAGAGCATACAGTGGCCAAATAAAGATGTATTGTAAAGGCCGAAACGCAGGTTTAATACAGGTTTTATGTGGGTGAGCGACTGGGGTTGGTGAGGGAGAGCAAAGGGGGTTTAACTCGCTAGATTTTGATGTGCAACAACTGGTAAAGTGACACAGAAATGTACTGACTGTGTATAAAAGAGCTGAATATACTGCAGATAACTCATAATTACATTAGTGGGCACATTACTTTAATAATGGAAAAACATTTATATATATATATAAAAAAAGTTAAACACATTCAGATTTTATAGCTGAACATCATTTTATGCTGTGCTTCCTGCTGTGAAATTTAAACCTGAGACACAGTTTACTGTTTTGCTTGTGCTCGTTTATTCACTCGACTCTAAAAGTTAGATGCAACTTTGACTTTTCTCTCTCTCTCTCTCACACACACACACACACACACACACACACACACACACACACACACACACCCACACAC